>JARGXW010001360.1:0-23978 GCA_029204085.1 Mycena sp. CBHHK59/15
TGAATTGATAGGACTGACCACTGGGATTCTATTCTCAGATTCGTCCAAGTCGACACCGAGGCTTTACACAGATTACTTGAACGTCGTCAACATGATTGAGGACAGCAAATCAATGGTCAATCAAGATGCGAAACTACGGCATATGAATGCGAGATTGTATTATCGATGGATCCTTTCGTTAGTACAAGAGAAGGATATTGACGTCATGTACATGAAAGGGCACTCCGATGAGATATCACTCCCATCCCTGATGAACTACGAAGCTGACTACTATGCTTCATCCCTCAGAGATGCATTGGTTCGGTACCGGCAGCACCGATACCCATGTTCTTCATGGATGACTATAACTTTTACTCGGAACGAGACGGATGGATCAAATCCAATATCTGACACCATGTCGACATGTTACTGGTCCAGAACACTGCTGACAGTCTTGCGATAGGTCACCACCAACGAATGTTAACGTCAATCTAAGCACACCGACTGCCGCCTGACTATCCATACATCCGAGCGCACTCTGCCTTCTCAGCAACAGTACAACTCTACGCGTGCTCCAGTCAACTCGCCGTAGCGGACACTCTGAAAACAAGGAAGAAAATTGAGGAGGACAAATGTAGATTTGGCTGCAATGTGGTCAAAGATGCGCACCATCTCTTCGTAGAATGCAAGAGATATACGCAGTGGAGAGAGAAGGCAGCAGAGGCACTGTGCGCGAAGACAGACCTGAAACTGATTGAGAAAGGTGTTGAGGAGACTGCCCGCAAATGGCTCCTCACAGTAGCTAAGTCGCTGTTCTTGAGGGAAGATTCCATATGGCCCCTGAAACACACTTTTTACTATCTAGGTCACTTACCGCCACTCAGACCACTGCTCCCAGTAAACACAATTGAGAATCCCCTTACAAGGGAGCACCTCCTGCACCATCTAGCAGCGGACTGGCATCTAACAGTGATACACACGGCAGGGCAGATTTTCAGGGACTACCAGAGGGAGATGGTGAAGATCAACGCACCACTGAAGATGAGAGGGAAAATCTGAAAGAAAACCAAATGCATTACATACAGGCCTGTCAAGGCAGCTTCGGCCATCCTTAGTGTACTTATACGCGGAGGCAGTATCCAAAATTGTAAGCATTGTAAACACCCTCCTTGGTATTATTAATGGGATGATTAATGCATTAGTAAGTGATTTGGTAATTGGTATAATGGCCTTTAGTCAAGCCTCACAGGTCGATCATGCCTCAACTGCTGAAGTGGAGGACGATCAAATGCCTCAATAATCCTAGACAGATATCCAGACATCTCCAGTGTTCAGTTTTTGGGTCCCAGAGCTATATGTTTAGTCCCTAGGATAATGGAGTTCCTGCCTAGAAAATTATCCTAGCCAAAGACTTCTGTCGCAAGTCTCTTAGGTGGTTTAACCCCTTTATAGTATCTCGGTAAAGCCTGCATTGGAGTTATAATTGCCAGACACAAGTGTGCTGGTTGATTAGGGCTGCCCACTGTCCCTGTCTTTACAGGTGTGACAGGTGCCATCAATGGCATGCCCTCCTGTCCCATCGAGCATCTTGGTCATTGAAATAGACAGGACAGGTACAGGCAGCAAAATTGCTGTCTGTCCTGTCAAAGCACTGCTGTTGACAGCAGTATACAGGTTGTCGGCACATTTTGCATTTTCGGAGTGGTATCGGTGTAGATTGTCACAGTCAAGACCTGAGTGTCCACTCTCGGTATGAAGAGAGGGATTGGGTAGTGCTTGTGGTAGATCTCGAAAAATGATGGAATAAAAGGTTAACTACAACAGCGTAATACAACATCGTTTTGGGACGTAGGGTCGATTTGTTGTAAATGAGCCAGCGTCAAATTGGGACCATATATATGCAAATCTGATGTGGATTCTACCTTGAAATTAGGCCCGTCGCTCGAGCTGAAGATCACGTCGGAATCTGTCTCAAACCCCAGTGGGAGCGGAGAGGTCGGATCGGCGATCAGATTGGCAACAGCACTGCCCAGCTTTGACGTAAGATCAGCAAATTTTCGTCGAGGTCGTTTCATGGTCGGCGGCTGTATCCAGCTCAGGTCGCGTCGTCGATCCCGCCCTACAATGAAATATATTGATGTCACGTTTCCTTTCTTTGGCCCCCATAAGATTCAGACCCTCTCTGTGCGCATAATTAGACGTTTAATAAGCTTGGATCCCAGTCGTCGGCATGGTCCATGCAACACAAGCAGGACTACGATATCAGCGGTATGTATTACTACACGTCCGTGCTGCCCAATCTCACCTCTCGCTTCACAGAGTTCCACCAGGATCCTGCCAGTAAACTCTTCAAGTGCCGGATCTGCCCTATTAGGCCTGGCGACTTTTGGATGACCCAAAAACGGCTCGGTGTGCATGTTACAAGCAAGAGCTGCTTGAATGCTCGTATACAAAAGGAAAAAACCCAGAAGACTGCTCGCAAGCGTGCCGGAAACCTAAATAACTCTCCTGCAGCTGGAGAAACGTCTAGCGTGCCCACAGTCTCGGAAGAGTTCGAGTCAATCTCGACTCAGGACGAACTTTCATCTCGAGGAACTCATTTTCAATGCAATTCACACCCGCCAAATGGCACCTGTGTTGAAGCGCTTGGGGATCATGACATCTCGGATATTTCAGCAACTCCTTTCGTCGGTATGGAAGCAAATGGACCTGGTGGCACGCAACTCACCTGGGTATTCACAGAGTCAGGTTCTCCGGGTGCTGAACCACTGGCACCAGACTGTCCGAATACAGGTTGGAGAGACTCTACTGGTCAACAAATCTTTTTCAGTGCTGGTAATATGGAAACCGATCCTCTAGCCGAGTCACTTGCACGCGCACTTCAGGGGGCGTATAATGACGAAATTTTGGGAGAAACAGAATACGCTCACGACTTGGAGGAGCAAGACCCACTCTTTTGCCCTGGTCAGCCATTTTCTGCTTAAACTGTTCATCCATCAGTAACTGTGAATCACTCCAGATGATGAGGACATAATGGCCGAGGAACTGAATATTCGACTCTTTGGGCCTGGCTCAAAAAGCGAGTGGTTTCCGTACCCTGACAAGGCTGTCAGTGATTACGTTTTATTAAATCCCTTGTGTTACTGATCCTCCTTAGATGTTTTTAATGGATGTTCTCTTCAGTTCTCCTCGCCTCCGATTCTCACAAGTGCAACAACAAGCTGTCCTTTCCTGGGCGCAAGATCTTGGGGCTGATGTTCCGAGTTACAGCAAGTTTCGCAAGACACAAGATAGCCTATTAGCAGAGATCGGAGACCCAACCAAACGGCAAGAATCGTCGCGTGGGAACGTTTGGTACCTCAACGAGATCAGTGATTCTATCAAGAAGGAACCGTGATTACCATACCGTTTTAAAGGTGTATTCTAACTTCCCATGACCCAGGATGTGTTGAATCCTTATACCCGAGCAAATATGTCCTTATATCCAGAAGATGCAGGAAAAAAACTCGGGGAAGTTTGGCACGGCCATAAAATGTTGCGGGACATTCCTGATCACCAAGAATCCATAGGAGCTTGGTTTAATCCGCAGCCGTTGGAACATTAATCCGGGATGAAAGCAGGGATTATTGAATCCGGATTAATTGGGCGGCAGGCTTGACAGGCGGGCAGCACTTCGGTAACCCTAGGAGCTCTGTTTAATCCGCCGCCGTTGTGTGGCGTCGCTTGCGCCGAAGTTGACCCTGATTAAAGATTAAGGAGCTGTTTAAACAGGCCCCTAGACAAAAAGACCCTCACCCCCCAGGTTCGAACCCAAGACCACAAGCTTGGCCGGAGATAAACAGTGACATTACTTAGACCACTACACCAAAGAGCCCATGGGTACTGTCACTCTGGAGGAGGAGGTATGGGGCCAAATATACTCTGGACTTAACTTCACATTTTACACCCACAACTGTCTCAACCCAACAGTACTCAAGACATTGTGAACATTCAGGTTGTGCTAAAGCAATCTTGAACTGGTGCTACATTGAAATCATTCAGTCATGCCTTCCACATTGATATTGGTATATGTAATTGATGTTATATTATATTGGGGTTAAATTGTAGGTGCTCTTCAATCCTGTCTAATATGAGTCGGCTGCTGTGTCAATTATCAAGTATTTCTCCATTCCTATGTATTGAGGGAGGATTACAGAATTTGAAGACAGCAGTCAAATGTACACTCCGCAAAGGTTTCAGCAATGATCAGGTGAAATGGATTCACCAATGTCAGGATGAATCGGGCAGTGTCGGGATTCAACAAGGATTAATAAGGATTAATAAGGATTAAACAAGGATTACAGGATTAAACAAAGATTAAACACGAACTTCATGGATGATTAAAAGGGACACCATCTTTGAAAGAATACACTGAAGATGACAAAGTACTTGTTAGACTGATATATCGAACTTCAATTTCTTGTGGTGGGTGTTCTCAGTGGTCAACCAGGCCACGCAGGACGGTAGCTATGCCAAAATAACTTCAGTGTCAAGGTGTCTTGCATCCAAGTTCGACTTGGGAGAAAATTGGACACCGGCCCATGCCTGTGGACCACTGTTTGCTAATACTCAGCAGCCCATCATTGTGTATTGGTGTAATGGTTAATGCTTCTAATGTTCTGTATTCCATAATCATTTGGGCTGGGTTCGAATCCCCTAGATGGAAGACTTTTTGGTGCTCAATAAATTAATGAACTGGGTGATTAAACTGTGGATTAAACAACCTCTGTTCAAACACCCACCCGCCACCAAGCCACTAACCGCATTCATCTGGATTTGATAATCTCTGCTTTAATCCTGGATTAACGTCTCAACGCTCCATGATTAAGCAAAGCTCCTAGGGTTGCTGGATCACCTTCTTTCCCCGAATATCCACCATAACGGCAGAATATATTTTGTGAACGAGCTGGTACAGTGCACGGATGGGAGCTGGTTCCTTCCAATGCGCTGGGTGACACGGAATAACGGCAAAGTGATGCTTGCATCCGGCCACAAGGTGACGGAGTCCGATGTAAGTGACTTCATCTCCATCTTTATATCCTCCCTTACATGCCTTCAGCACGGGCTTATCATTCAAAAGGATGCCCGAGATACTGGGGAGGTGACCTTATTTAAGCGAAATTTTGAAGAGATCCTGGACGATACTTCCGGAATATACCCTTTAGCTTGTTCGTCCCAATTCAACCTGCTCGATTCTTCACTGATCTTTGCAATTTCTATGTATGATAGCTGAGAGCGATCATTTCGCAGTGCAGATGCCGCACCCGCTCCATACTACGGCAGGGTCAAAGCTTGTCTACTCTATCCCCCTCGTGGTCTTCATTGACGACGTCTCGGGGAACAAATCGAAGCAGTGGAACAAGCATTTCTCATGCTACATGTCCAACGGAGCCCTACCTCGCAGCAAACTTGAAAACGAGTTTCATGTGCGCTTTGTAGCAACTTCCCCCTTCGCATCCCCGTTAGAGATCATGCAGGGTGTTCGTGCATCGATCGAGTAAGTCCAGCAGTTGTATTTGATGAACAAATCATTTATTCGAACTGCAGGGAAACATTTGCCACTCCTGTTGCTGCATGGGACTGTGAAGGGAAAGAGGAGGTTTTACTACGCTCGTACGGCTTGCTATTTGCCGGGGACAATCCCATGCAAGCCGAACTGTGCAGCTGCGCGGGTTTGAACTCCAATTTCTTCTGTCGGACCTGTAAAGCTGGTGGAACGCAGGAAGCAAAGCAGTTGACGGAAGGTTTTGCGGACATATTAAAGGTCAAGATATTCAATATCATTTTATTCGAGTGCCATTTTAACGCTGAAATGCAGCCTGGAGTGGCCCGAACTCCAGAAGAAACGGCAGAAGAAACATTCCAGCAAATCCTGACAGCCCTTGAACCCAACGTCGCGACGACGCTAACCGAAGCAGTTCGTGCTTCTGGCGTGAAAGATTCCCTCGCACAGCCAATTATCGACCTGCTTGTCAAGATGGGTCAAGATTTGCGCCAGGCCAACCCTGACGGCTCCTCATACAGTCCCGTTGAAGTTCAAACTATTTTGACCGAGGAACTCAAGAAGCATCAGCAAAAGGGGGAAGGGATCACAAACCCGTTGTTTGATATGGACGGTGAGCAGGCGCTGTCAAGATGGGTCAAGATTTGCGCAAGGCCAACCCTGATGGCTCCTCATACAGTCCCGTTGAAGTTCAAACTATTTTGACCGAGGAACTCAAGAAGCATCAGCAAAAGGGGGAAAGGATCACAAACCCGTTGTTTGATATGGACGGTGAGCAGGCGCGGTCTTGTTCACACCTCCTTGGAATTAATGAATTGTCAGGTATCAATATGCACAAGGATAAGCCCACCGAGATCCTTCACACCATTCTCCTCGGGGTTGTGAAGTATTACTAGGGTCAGACAATATGGGTTCTTGAAAAGGGTCAAGACTTCGCTCTTTTTCAGGCACGTCTAAACTCCTTGGTTGCGGACGGACTCAATGTTCCAAAGATACAAGCCGATTACATGTGTCAGTACAAGGGCGGGCTGATCAGAAAACATTTCAAGACTCTTTCCCAAGTAATGGCATTCGCAGTTCAGGGCTTAGTTCCTCAGGATGTCTTGGAAGCATGGTTAATTCTAGGCCGCCTCACCGTCCTTCTCTGGCACACTGAAATTGAGGATGTTGATTCATATACGGTGTGTTTCTCAGCTCGGGATACGGCCCTATATTAACAGGAGGTCCTAGTCAGAGCTATCATCGTGCATTGACGACTTCATCAACATAACATGCAAATGTAGCCCGAGCATTCTCATCTCGAAACCAAAATTTCATTTCCTTCTTCATTTGCCCTTCTTCATTCGTCGGTTTGGACCTGCGGTACTTTTCTCAACGGAACATTATGAGGCTTACAACACAGTTTTCCGGGCCTGTTCCATATACAGTAATCGATTGACTCCAAGTCATGATATTGCCTGGAGTTTTGCAGGTATTGACCGCGTCAAACACATTGTCATGGGCGGCTGGTGGAGAGACTCGTGGACTCGAAACTGGACATGTGCCAATCCACGCATTCTACGTCATATACTAGAGCATCCCGAAATTGCGGCCATGGTCGGATTACCGTCCAAATTTGTTCGCGAGCCAGGTATTCACATTCATTCTGGTGATTTCTATCTCTTATTCAAATTTCGCAGGGACGGTCATCCAATATCCTGCACAGAACTCCAATTCGGAGAAACCGACCCCGAGCGAAAGTTTCGTTGGCCCGAATCGCTAGCTGCACAGTCGGGATCTGTCCAGTTCTCTCCGGGTATCAATGAAGTGTACAGAACTGCCAAAGGACTCTTTGCATCCACAGGCAACAAGATTTTGATTGGCCAGGATGTAATCTTTCGAGAAGAAGGGGCAAGTTGTCTATACCTTCTGTGACATCAAGCTAACTTGATTTAGGGCTCATTTAGCCCATTCACGTTCGGTACCATTCGAGAGATAATCTTGCCTGTTGAATCCCACTCAACTCATGCTGGGTCAAGCTCTGCATGCAAGCCACTCGTAACAGTCGAGATATTCGATGTCGATCTGGCACTTCATCCGATCCTCTGCATGCCAAGGGTAATACACTCCAAACGGCATGTTGTGGTACTTCCAGAAGTATTTGAGCTTCTTCTATGTGGAATTTCAGTTCATCAGTCTTCTAGGATATCGAGTCAGCCGTGAACCTTCAACATGACTGTAGCTTTGGTAAATGTGGCGCGAATGGGAGTGTATATGTTCGACAAGAACGGGAGATGACTTGGATCACTTGCACCCGGATAGCACACACCGACGACAGTCACTTCATCGTCAACACGGCTTCCCTGCACAATTATCGCGAAATTTCACTGGCAATCCCAAGGTCCCTCAAGCCACACTCATTTACTGTCCCAGATCAATCTGCGCTCCGAGCTGCGGCCTCAGCGCAGATACGGGACAAAAATGCCGATGAAGAGGAAGGCGGTGGAGCTGTAGATGAATTGGACCCGACCGAGCTCGGACTTGGCTCCACAGTTCTCAACGGCCCTGCATTCTCCCGCGTAGGTGCTCGTCCTCGCAAGCAACCCCCGAAACAGATTCCCACCACTTTGTGAGTTTCAACAAACCTAGAGTCCCCCAGCCACATTACTTGCTTGTAGGGAAGAATGTACCAATGCAGTCCTGTGTTATCTTTGCAAGGAATCGAGCGAGATTATGTCCGGTCGGAAGGCTGAGCTGTTGCAACGACTCAGGTATATATTTTGTGCTGGTCTGACTGACAGGCAAAATTAATGCCAGCTTCAGGTCTCCGACTAGAAACGCAATTACACCAGAACAGATCAAACTTGCCCACAATGCTGTCCAAGAAGCAGCTGCTCAGGCCCCCCGAAGTGCAAACGGAACCCAGATTCAGACGGTGATCACCTGTCGAAGAGAAGACATGGCGCTGTCGATGAAGCCTCACGCATAGCGAATGAAGCTGTTCTGCGGCCGTTGTTTTTCAATCGTAGAAAACTACAGACTGTCAAGAAACCAAATGCATAGCGAATGAAGCAGTTCTGCAGCCATTGTTTTTCGATCGTAGAAAACTACAGACTGTCGAGAAACCAAATGATAATTAACTATCGCAGATTTCATTCTTGTACTGCAGCAGCAAGTCGAATGAGACCCGAGGCCAACTTCGCTGCTTTCTCCCAAGTCCTGCACCCCCGTATAGCATGGTCCCTTTTCTCCCTCGCTTCATCTCTCTCTCTCCGCACAGTTTCCAGATCCTCCCAAGCTTGATCATGTTCTCCCTCGAGCTCGATGCATCGCATGCGTAGAAGATCAATATCTGCGTCATCCATTGCCTGTAATTTTGGGTCGCGTTTCTGGTCCCCTGAAGTATGTCAGTAGTGCATCTGCGTTCAAAGCAGCTAGAAAGATTACAGTCATAGGTCAGATTGTCCACATACGTGGTTTCCCCAATCCGAGAATTTATTGCGCCAGCATATTGGCTGCAATTGTAAATTGAGAATATAGCGCCAGCATTAAATAAAGACGTACTCATCGATTTTAAGGTTTGCCTGAACTGCACTGGCTCGGGGAGTCGCACACGGGGAAGAAAACTCGCACTTTATAATGACCTGAGTCGGGGACTCGGAGTTGTCCAGTTTCTTCCTTTTTTGGGCCCTGTAATTCTCCAGCTTGTGTTCCTTTGCTTCCCAGACATGATGCTGGGAGATGGCTTGGTCTCCGTAATCGGAAGAGCTGGGATTGTATGAATCGTCGGACGACCTGCGGGTGGTCAGCCGTTTTTGGAAAGAAATCACAAGTCACATGAGGCACAAAAAAAAATTCTGCAGAGTCCTCGCCACATTGACCTCCAGGCCTTCTCCCTGTCGCCTTCATGTCTCTTTCTCTTTTGCAGCAGATTCAAGAATCCGACAAGCGGCTCTCGCTCTCCCTTAGATCCCCCCGGTACCGTGACGACGAAGAGGACCGAGAGAATTTTGGCCCCAACCCTGGCCATGACATGGGTGGCAGCCTGCAGCGCTGGGAGTCCACAGGAGATCAAAGTAATGGAGGAGAGTCTCCTAGGGGGTTCCCAAGGCGTGTTTTAGGCACCAGCAGCAGGTATGTCGGTGTATAGTGCTAGGCCCATCGCAGCTCGCTGACGTGGCCTCAGTTTCAATGGGACACCATCTACCCCAGCCACGGGCCAGGATTTCATCTTTCTGCCAAATACTTCGGTTCTGGGACGAAGGGAGAGAGCAGAATCCATAACAGACTGGTCACCGCCTACGAAAGCAAGTGTACACAAAGGAGACCGCAGTAGAGTACGAGATTCCAGACTCTCGCCGCGAGGAGTTTGTTGAGGCCAGCATGGTGAGTAAACTTCCACATCTTGAAGTCTGAAGGCTGATGACTGTTAGTTGCCAACGCACAAGCTTGTTATCGTGACACTGGCTGCGGTGTTAGGTGGCCAACATGAGAACATGGAGGACAGGCTTCAAGTGTATCTTGCATCCTCAGAATTCAAAGTGGGTCACTCACTTGCACATATCGGCCACATCCTGATCCAGGCGGCTTCGGCGGTGCAGAAAAATGTTGTTACCCAGATACAAGTGGTTCTACTCGACCCGAAGCTCAGTAGTTACAAGACAGGGCTCCTGTCCCGGCTCATGGTAAGCAGCAGCTATCTGGTCGTGTGCGAAAGTTCGGACCAATCCCAGCGCCATATTCAACTCAATCCGGCCACATACCGCATCCCCCAAGAGTTCTGGAGCGAAATTACCACAAGTGCATTCAATACCGCCGTAAGCAATGTCACGATGGGGGCCATATCTGAGATGAAACGCAAGGTGAGAGATTCTTCGGCACAATTTCCTGGCTGACCATGGTGGCTGGTAGATGGTCGCCGCCTGGAAGACCAAGACACCAATCTATGATCTCGTGAAGGCTCTCACCTGGAACTCGTCACAGGAGATGACAGATGCCATTTGGGCGCGCTTCGCTTGGATCGTACGTATTTCTTTACATCTTCTGCTCCATCCACTGAGCACCCCATATAGCAAATCGCGCTCGTGGATTGCCAGATAGCGGGCTCCCCGGCGGACCAGTTCTGGGACTATATCGACCGCAAGCTGTCTGAGCGCCGCGAAGAAGCCCTAGAGGTCCCACTGGCTAACCGGCCAGCCTTCGAGAGTCAGGACGTGTCAGATTCGAGACGTCTCTTTGTTTATATGATACTAATGGACAAGTTGTAGTATATTTGAAGAGGCATTGAAGCTGCACCTGCAGGAATGCAAACCTCAGGCCAGACGGAAGTCCACAGGTTAGCGTCTCGCGCGCGGTCAAGGAAATGGAAGCATACACTCAGGAAGATCTTGCAGGAGAAGAAAACAACGGTGAGGGCGACGACGAGCAAGAGAGCCCAACAGGCGGTGATGATATATATCCTGGCGTGGCCCTTCCTTGATGCTTCATGCTCCGCATTCTTTCCAGAACTCATTTTAGTGCACGATATTCAATCCTACAACCTTATATAATGTTTTACATGCCTATACACAGTCATTCTTGCACAATATAATTTTTTTCCAAGCTGCATTGACCGGCCTCAACCGACTGAGAAACATGCTGGACCAGCCTGCATGCAACATATGCCGGCCAATCTAGACCCAGTGTCAGGATGGGGTCGACTCGACGTCTTTGAATCGGGGTGAAAAGGACGGCCTAGTCGCAAGGTCAAAACAAGGTCGGCTCATTTTAGGCAAATTGATGCTGATCAATTGTCGGACATAGGTAGCCGATTCCGCAGTGGGGCCCAGGTGGCTGTCAAAACGGTAGTGTAGCTACTCTACTTATACTGTCCAGGGAACCGTGTGAACTAATCTATATATACTACAACTACCCTTAACCGCATGTTCTCAATGTCCTTGCTTCATCCTCATGTCCTGACGTCATCTCTGTCATCATTGTGACGTTATCCCTTGGGTCGGGCCGGTCTTAGTCATAGCCACTTTGTCATCCAGCGCTTAGATCTCTGGCGCTTAGATAAGCATTGGAACGATAGATCTTATCTAATCATGACATTACCCCCCCCCTAGGATCGTCGTCCCGACGATTTAACGCTCGTAGGCTCTGATTCCTGGCAATGGCGGAAATTTGGCTGCTTCATTGAATCTGCCCGTTTCTGGGTCATATAGCCATTTTTCTGGGTATGCCATGCTCTCTTGTTTCGGTTTGATGCGGTGGATTAAATAGTCCCAGTGTCCCTGCTTGAAGACAGGGACCCTCTGCTTCATCGTCCAGTTTGCGGACTCCTCCGTTTTTGGTGGCATCAAGCCTCTTTTCCGTAATTCTGCGGCCAGCGCCGTCTTTTCCTCTGTGGTCAACCCTTCCAGTTTGGACTCTACCGACAACTCTCGAACTGCGATCCCATGCTCGACATTATATCTGTTCAAGAGCTTCTTCACGTTCGACAAGTGCCTCGTCGGTTCCCAGGTCCGTTCTGAGAGTGGGAAATTCTTCCACTTTATTAGATACTGGTATCCTCTTCCACGTTTTCTGTGATTGAGGACTTCCTCCACTTCGTACTCCTCCTCTCCACCGACAATGTTTGGCAGAGGACGTTCTTCTCTCCTTCCCATGGGGGGGCTCCACGTATGGTGTAAGCAGTGCTTCGTTGAAGACCGGATGTGACTTGTCTGTCTCCGGCAACTTAAACTTGTATGCCGATGCGCCAACCTTCTCCAGGATCTCGTAAGGCCCCAGCCTTCTATCCTCCAGCTTTGCTGTCGGCCAATCTGTGGCTATGTTCTTTCCCTCTAGCCAAACCTGATCGCTGACCTTGAACTCCGGTGCGTCCCGACACTTAGCGTCATAGTATTTTTTCATGGTTTTCTGAGTTTTTTCCAGCACTGCTGCTGCATCCTCTCGGATCTTCTTCATTTTCTCTGCTAAGTCGTTCGTGGCTTCATTGCACGACTCGACTGCGTTTTCTATCCCTTTCCAGGGGTGCATTCCCATGTTTATGAAAAACGGTGACATGCTCGTCGACAAGCTTGTTTTGTCGTTGTGTGTGAATTCTGCCAGCGACAGCCAGTCGGACCAGTCCGATTGTCAATAGTTTATGAAAACCCTGAGATATTTTCAATCTCCTGATTCATCCTCTCTGTCTGCCTGTCCGTGATCAGGTGAAACACTGTGCTTGGGTTCATCTCAATCCCCATCAGCTGGTTCAGTTCCTTCATGAATCCCAACACGTATCTCAGATCCCGATCTGAGATAATCTTCCGTGGTACTCCATGATATCTAATCACCCGATCCCGGGTCAACCGGGCCGTCCCCTCACTGGTTTGCTCCATGCTTGTGGGCTCACAGTGAATCATCTTCGAAAAGGTGTCGACCCACACCTGTATGGCGTCGAACCCGTTGCTGACTGGCAGCGGACCGATAAGGTCCATGGAAATGATCTGCCAAGGTCCCTCGGCAATCTGGTGTGGATTCAGCTTTCCTTGTTGGTGGTGATGAACCCTGGCTCTCTGGCATGCCTCGCATGCCTTTAAATACTTTGAAACTTGGTTTCCTAGTCATGGCCACCAATAGTTGTGTTCTACCATTTCCTGCGTTCGGTTTTCTCCTGGATGGCCAAGCAAGGGGTTATCGTGGTGTAGCCCAATAATTTTATCGTGTAGCTCTTCGTCTCGTGGAACATAGATCAAGTCATTGTAATAAATGACATCTTCCTTCTTTGCCCACCCACGGAGCTTCTTCAAGAGCGCCTGCTTGACGCTCTGGTCTATCTTTTTCTCCTTCTTGATCGTTTCCTGGATCTCTGTCTCCGGTCCGTCGAGCACAATGTCTTGCACATGAAAGTGCTCCGGTTTCAAAAGAACAACATCATCGTTGTCGTTTTTTCCTTGGTCATGATCCGATCTCCGGGATAAGAGGTCTGCCTTCTTGTTCAACTCTCTGGGCCGATGGTGAAGGGTGAAGTCGTATTCTGCTAACTCCAATATCCATCGGGCCTGTCTCCTGTTCAGCTTCTGCGGCTTCTTGAAATATTCTAGATTCTGGTGGTCCGTCAGAATCTCAAATGTTTGCCGTGCTCCCATCAACATCTGTCTGTACTCCTCCAAGGCGAGCATGATCACAAGCATCTCTTTGTCATAGATCTCATAGTTTCGCTCAGTCTCGTTCAGTCCGTGTGACATGAACGCTACAGGGCGGCATTCGCCCTCCTGTTCTTGTGACAGGATTGCTCCCGTTGCTCCGTCTGACGTGTCTGCTTCTAACCGAAACTTGCCATTGTCCGTTAATAATGCTAATACCACGCCCTCGGCAATGCGGTCCTTGAGCTTCTGGAACATGTCCTTCTGCTCTTGTTCCCACCAGAACCCTTCCTTTCCCATCAACCTTGTGAGTGGCTTGGCGACCTTGCTGTATCCCCAGACAAAGTGGCAATAAAAGTTGGTAAACCCTAAGAACACCTGTGTTTGCTTCAGGTTCTTTGGTTCTGGCCACTCCATCACACCCTTAATCTTGGCGGGGTCCATCCTCATCGAGTTGTTGACTCCTAGGAATTCGATCTCCGTGCGTTTGAACTCGCACTTCTCAGGTTTCAGGAACAGCTTGTTGTCTTGGAGTACCTTCAGTACTCTTTTCGTCAACGCACAATGTTCTTCCAGGTTGTCGGAGAAGATCAGAATGTCATCCAGATAGACGACGACCTTTCCTTCATTGATGAGATCTCTGAGCAGATCGTTCATCATCGTCTGGAATGTCGCGGGCGAATTGGTAAGCCCGAAGAACATCACGAGCGGCTCGAGCAGCCCTCAATTTGTGTGGAATGCTGCCTTCCACTCATCTCCCTCCTTGATCCGTACATTGTTGTACCCCCCATCGTACATCTAGCTTCGTAAAGTACCGGGCACCTCGGAGTTTATTGACTAACTCCGATATTAGTGGAAGCGGATAACGGTTTTTAATCATCATCTCATTGAGCTTCCGGTAATCTTGCACTGATCGTAAGGTGCCGTCTTTCTTCTTTATGAGAAAGAACACCGAAGCCACCAGCTATTTGCTGGGGTGGATCCTCCCGCTCTTCAAGTTCTCCTCCAGGAACTCATTCAACTTCTCCTGTTCCGTCACCGAGAGTGGGTAAATCTTGCAATCTACAGCCTTTGAATTCAGCTTAAGCTCGATCGCGTGATCCCATTGTCTCTTCTCAGGCAATGAGTCGAACAACTCCTTTGCGAAGACCTTCACATACTCCTGGTACTCCTCAGGAATTTTCTCCTCCGTCATTCACTCTTTTCCTCAATTGGCTTCTTCTGCCAATTTCTGTGACTGGGTCTCTTTCAACCTCAAGTCGATCGCTTCTCCGAAGTCCACAAGTAGAAGGGATTCTCCTTCTTCCAACTCGTTCTTCCACCGGTCTCCTCGACCAAATTCCATGCCGGTCATATTGCATTCCGGCAGACACCGGCTGAAAAGCAATGTCTGCGCTCTCCAGTCAATCATGGGGTTGTGCTTGAACAACCAGTCGTACCCAATGAATATCTGGGCTTTGCCAAGTCCTGTGACGAGGAATCTCTGCTTCTCCGAATGGGGTCCGATGGACATGATCAATTCTACATAATGAGTGATCTTTTCCTGTGCGTTCTCGGTTCTGTCGGCATTCCAGGCGACGATGTGCGCTTCAAGCTCATGTAGCTCAAAGTCTTCAGCCTTGGCATAGTCTCGATCGATGCATGTGGCTGTGCATCCATTATCAAGAAGAGCCTTGACTGCGTGCATCTTCCCTGTGTCCAATGTTGTCAACGTGACTGGAACCAGCATCTCATGATGCTTCCGCTGCCTCTGAACTTCCTTCATCTCCTCCGCAAGTTTGTCTCCTTTCTGCTTCTTGATTGCCCTGTGGGATAACCACTTGGCTGCCTTCAGTCCTGTCAGGCTGGCCAGCACATCAATCGGCTTCCCTGTCTACCGGCGTAGGTCCATTCACATCCGTAACCGTAATTAAGTCTTCGTATCTAATAGTATTTACTGGAACCAGGGAGCATTTCATAACCAGAGGGGGCACCGCTTTGGCCACAAGCGGGGGCCCCTTTGAAAACCCTTCTCTCTCAACATTGCAGCCAGAGCCGCCAACTTCTCCTGGGAGTAGTCATCAGGCTTGAGGGCCCTGATGTTGAATTTCCCCTTGCGGGGTTCGGGACAATCCCGCTTCATGTGGCCATCCTTGCCACAGTTGTAGCACAAGAAGGGCGTGCCTTTCGCCTAGTTCCTGTCCACGTCCATGGGGGCGGTCTCACTGGCCCCAATCTTCTTTGCCAAGTTTGGCGCGGTCCCCTGATATCCCCGGGGTGGGGTCGTCTGTGCTGCTGGTGCAGCAGTGGTCGTCTTCTGGGCAGGTACCCAGAACATTCTGGCCTGTTGGGCCTTCCGGAGTGCCTGCTGCTCCATGTTCTGGCTGACTATCATCAACCTTCTTCTCAGCTCCCGGTATGTCATGGGAGCCTCCAGCAGCCCGATGTTGAGCTGGCTTTGTACCTCGTCTGAGACGAGGTTCTCCAGGGTCTCCACCAAGAAGGCGTCATGAGACCCAGTTCTGTCCGACAGGTCGTACCCTGCCTCTTCCACTTTCAGCTCGAAAGCCTGAATGAAATCTACCAGGGCGGTCTTGCCCTGGCAAGTGGTGGTCAGACGCATGTGTGCCATCTGGGTGCCATTTCCGTCGGCAAACGTCTCTGCTAAATCTTCCAGGAATTCTGGGAAGTTGCAATTCTTCTTGAAGGTGTCCTGCCTTCGAACCTTCTTCTTCCAGTTCCACACCCAGTTGGACACCAGACACCTGGCTCCGTCTTCTCGGCCCAATAAGGACACCGTGAATGCGATTTTCTTCTTCTCGGAGTTGAATTCAGAAGCATAGGCCCAGATGTAGTTGTCTAGGGTGTCGCACCAGGTTTGTTCTTCTCCGTCCCATCCCGGAACAGGGACTGGAACATATCTGACTTCGGGAGGGGCTTCCTCTTCCATTGGTGAACGGGGGTCTGGTGGCACGACATCTCAATCGGCGCTGGTGATAGGGGTTTCAGTAGTGTCGGTGGGGACACAGCTGCGATTAGCTGCGTGGGTTGGGGTGCTAATACTGCACAGTGAGGAGGGGGCAGACGACTGGTGTGGCGGGTTATCAACTGAAAAGCCGATGAAGGAAGGCGGGGTGGGAGTGGTCCAGTCGGGGGTGGAAAGGAAACAGCCAAGTGGAATAGCTCGGACTCATCTTCTGAGTTGGATGGGGGAACGCAGTAAGACGTCCTGGTAGGAATCATGGTGTTAAAGCCGGGTGGGGTTTCGGTATGCCACAAGGGCAGGTGGTGAGGTCAAGGCGGTCTTTTGCTGACAGAACAGTCCAGGGTCTTCTACGACTCCCCCTGCAGCTGCGAGATAGCCCTCTCCAAGGATTAGGCTAGTGCTCCATTGTCTGCTGTACACGGGGACGGTCTCAATGTTTCCCGCAGCTCGTAGCAACGTCTGTTCAAGTGAACCGCGCACGATGGGCGCTGCAATTGTTTAACGTCGGTGTGGACGACGTGAGTGGTGGTAGGGGAAATGGGTCTTCAGATAAGAGGCTGCCGCAGTGGCAGAAAGGGTAAGAGGTAGAGTGGATCAATGGAGAAAGGGAAAGGAGGTCGGTGATGGCGGTACGAGGGTATGAGGGGTAACCTTTTATTATGTCACAGTCAAGACCGGAGCGTCCACTCTCAGTATGAAGAGAGGGATTGGGTAGTGCTCGTGGTATATCTCGAAAGATGATGGAATAAAAGGTTAACTACGACAGCGTAATAGCTACTCTACTTATACTGTCTAGGGAACCGTGTGAACTAATCTATATATACTACAACTACCCTTAACCGCATGTTCTCAGTGTCCTTGCTGCGTCCTCATGTCCTGATGTCATCTCTGTCATCATCATGATGTCATCCCTTGGGTTAGGCCGATCTTAGTCATAGCCTCTTTGTCATCCGGCGCTTAGATCTCTGGCGCTTAGATAGGTGTTGGAACGATAGATCTTATCTAATCGTGACAGTGGGTAGCAGTGGGAGCAGTGTCCATGGAGATTGCAGTGGAGTGGTGGGGTAGCCACAAGTGCTCAATGGGCTGTATCCATCACCATCATCATGGACTTGTGATGCTCTCATGCAGAGTGAGCATGGATAGCTCCAACTGATGTGAAGGTCAAGGACTCATTGGTGAGAAGGCATTGTGTAAAATGTTATACTGATGCACTGAAAGAACATTGAGCATACTATTCAAAAACGGAGAGAGATAGAGTAGAAATTGATGGGATTCATAATCACTGTTACAGCTGTTTCTGAAAACCTTGACACTAGACTGTATTTGCACAGGCTTCAAATTTCTACAGAATTTTGGTTATGCCCAGATAGTGTTGCTGGGGTCCATCCATCCAGTTCTTTCCCAAAAAATGCGAACCCCAAACCTGACCTGGGGTTCAGTTCAAGCAATTTCCGAACCTCGAATTGGACCCGAGGTCCAGTTCATTTGGGGTTCAGAACAGGTTCAAACCTCAAAAAACATCCCACACACCAGAGGTGGATTTGCAGGGTGTCGCTCATTAGTGGAGGACAGGGGGTATGTCTTTCAACCTCCATATAACTGAATTCAATCTCTGGGTGAGCAAATACCACTAAAATAATAAATACCAACACCACCTGTCTTTTGATGGCCGATAATTTGCTGGTCCTGATGCTATTTTACTTTCTCAAGCTCACGCGAATGATTCCTACTTCCCGTATCGCTGACATGTGGTTTTGTGAGTGAAATTTTCACTGACATACCAATCAAAGTCGCGAAATTTACCATTTCCGCTACCAGTCTGGTGAGGTTCGTTCAGGTTCAGCAAAATTCTGGCAAGTCCGAACCCCGAACTGATCCTCGGGTCCGGTCCGGTTTTTCTGTACCCCCTGAACCTGAATTCAGGTTCGGCTCAGGTTCGGTTCAGGTTCAGCATCGGTTCAGAACCTGACTGCGGCAACACTGACTCTATATGGCCCGAGTGGACCCATACCTCATATCGGTGGCAGATATATGCCCTGATGTGGTTAAAGTTCGAAGAACAGAACAAGAGGCAGTTCAGAATCACTATCTGCGTCGAATGTTGGGCCTCACAGAGCGAAGTTTAATAGCCATTCTGTTCTCCGAAACAGGTCTGGAGCCTATATCGTATCGGCGAGTTCTACTGCTGTTCCGTAATCTGAGGTACCTCGCAGACCTCGGGGAGGAGCGGTTGGTAAAAAACGGGCTCATCGACTCATTAGACCTTGCTCGTCAATGTAGGGTGTCTTGGGTGAATGCTATTGTAATAGTGCTATCAGAACTGCCAATACCAGTCTACTGGAATGTTATGCCAGGTGCCGCCATTGCCATCGAAACAATTGATGCACTAATCACAGATGTAAAACAGGGAAAATTGGCCTATGAAATATTCGAGGTCTCTTACAGTGAGCCCATGCTGGTAATCAACCCAGCACTATATACCCCCCAAAACTAAACTGTTGAAATGAAGCTATGGGCCAGCCACTCAACAGTCATATTTCTTTGTTTTATTTCTTCTTCTTTGTTTTTTCTTCGTAGTAGTTCAGCATGCGTGCCCAGAGGGACTGTTGAGTCGAAAGCGGCCAAATGATTCTGGCTGCCGGGGATTAAGGTCGACTCCGAGGAATCGGAGCGGGCCACCCACGAGGTTGTAACCGGCAACCTGCCTGCTCTTGTCCGAGCCAGGCCAGGATTTTCATTGGCTACCTAGATTTTCCGCCCCCCTCTTGCTAGTACGTGTGTTCTATGTATTGATGGGTGACTTTTAGCCTACAAGAGTTACGATGTCATACTTAGTAAACTGACTGTTCCAATTGTGGGACCATGTCAGTATAATATACCTCCTCCTCCTCCTCCTCCTCCTGACTGGGCGGCGGTGAGTGACTGATGTGACCCAGGCATCCTTTGCTAGGTTCAATTCAAGTACAAAAGCTCACAGAGGGGCTGAAATTCTCACCGAGTTTGATGATGCATACAGAAGAGAAAGTGCAAAAAAAAACGATATTTTTCGCTTCGTTTGCATACTGTTTCGGTTTCTTTTGGTCACCGTTCCTATATTGGGTGTCACCAGATTTCTTCGTCAGAAATCGTCTTTTGGGCGGTGCAAATATGCTCTATTGCAATGAACATTTATTGTATTGTATGGAAAACCGTGCAACATACAGCGATGCGCCTGCTCACCCGGTCCCCCCTGAAGTGAACATAGTCATCCAACTATCATCTAGGGGCGGTATGAACTGGCATATCCAGCGCCGACCCATCCGCGACGCAGTCTGAGCCATTCGCCTGCATAGACCCCATCTGTGCTGCATGGGGGAAGTCCACACTATCGGCATGGTGCAGTAGCACGCGCCGCTGCGCGACATGGGCCTCCAAACGTGGAATGAGCGCTGACGACGCCGGCAGTCCACGAGTACCCGATCAGCTTCAGTGCGCCCGCGATCCTAAACGCATCACGTCTCAACAACCAGCACGACGGAAAAGATGACGAAGAAAAAAGCACGACGCACGTCTCCGCTACTGCGCCATCCGGATCCGTGTCGTCCTCAAGGCAGAGGCGTGCCCAGCCATGGAGGCCGCCCGCATACAGGTGCGTGAGATGCGGGAGCGATGGAAGGTGCTCCAGTCCGCGCACAACCTCCCGCACCGTGCGCTGCGCGAGCTCCTGGACCTGCCGCGCCAGCAGCGCGATGCGTTCGCGCACCCACATCGCGTCGTCTCCCGCACAGTCTGCAAGCTGCTGTCCGCTCCGGAACACCATCTCCTCGTGCAACGCGAGCACCAGCGACGTGTACCCCACGGTCATCGCGTGGGCGATGGCGCGCAAGTTCTCGCCGTGAGCGCGGCGCGCGGGGTGCGGCATGTAGAAGAAGGGCCGCGTCGCAACGCTGTCGCCGTCCGCATCGTGCTCGTGCAGGAGCGCGGACTCAAGCTCTGATAAGACGAGCTCACGGATACGCCTGAGGGTGGTGAGCTCCGCGAGGAAGCGCATGACGGCTGTGTCGGACAGCGGCTGGCGGCGCGCGTAGTCTGCGGATCAGATATTGAATGGTCGGACCGCCGAGCTCGGGAGAGGTGTGCGCACCGCCCGTGATATTCTCAAACAGGTCGCGCGCGAGGCGCGTTACGTGAAACATAACTTTCCGACATCTCTATTAGCAGGGGGAAAAGAGAGAAAGCCCGGAACGCACACGGTCGCGTGGCGTCGAACACGATGCCTAGTGACCGCTTCGTGCTCGGCTGCAGCACAACGTGCAGCAAGTCGAGGAGCTGATCGAGTGAGAGGGGCGGTGCGCCGGTTATGAGCAGCTGGTCGTTGTGCGTACTGTGAACAATCAATGAACGGGTGGTATTCGTAATAGTCCGAATAACGTGCATAAGCACTGGTTTGCGGAGGGAGAGCGCGGAGAGCGCTTCCGCCATCTGCGCCCGCCTCAGTCCGCTGCGAAAAAGACTACGATGCAGCAACGCACCAAAATCCTGTCCAAAGCTCACGCCGCACGCTCATGCCCATGTCGTCCCAAAATGCGCGAGGGTCCGGACATGCGAGAGGTATGCGCCGGCCCACGGCCGCGAGGTTGCTTCGTTCTCTGCAGGCACATCTAGATATCTACCTCAAAATTGCGCGAGTGACATGACGCACGCACCCCGATCAAGCAGCTCCAAAATCGCACACGACGCAGCGTTGTCCTCTGTCGCCTCGAGGAGCACACCCGCCTCGCGCGCGAGGCGCAGCGCGTGCGCGTTCAGGGCACGGACCACCGGCGCGCGGCGCACGCCATACGCGCGCAGGTCCGCGCCGCCCACGAACACGCTGTGGTCGGTGAACGACGTGGGCCGTGGGTCAGGCCCCAAGACCACGGGGTCGTAGGCAATTGAGGACGCCAGCGCGCAAACGCAGTACGCGAGCACGCGCGGCTGTGGGGGGAGATGGTCGATGTTCCAGGAGAGGGCGGCGAGATTGTAGCGCAAGGGCATGCCGCGGAAAATGGGATGACTATTTTGTGGGAGCTGCGTGAAGCCTGGAATGACGGTCAGATATGGGGCATTCGTAGAATTGGGGGAACTCACATTCAAATAGGTGGTACACGAGTTCGGGGCAGAGATGGATATCTAGGGATGCAGTGGGAGCAAGTGGGCGGGTATATACAGGAACCAAAACCGTCTCGTAAGGCGTCTTGGAGCTGGAGGCCAGCAAGGGCAAATCCGTCATCTTTGCAATTTGTCCGGAGCCGCTGTTTTGAGATGGCGCGATATCTGGACTCGCAAGGGGTTTCTGCCGTGGTCGTCCCCGCGTAACAGGGGTCGTCGTACACCTAAAGCAGGTTAAATTCTCTCAAAGATCCGCACGATCTGGCTTGCGACGCACACTATCCCTTTTTCACTGCACCGTGGGCATGGGTTGCCATACGGCTGGGGGTGGCACAAGACACGACGGCTCTTGCATGAATCGCATGCGGGGGGCTTCTTCCTCTTCTCAGGCGCATCGTCCGCTGCGCGCTACAGTTGGCATCGCTTTGGTAGAGAAAAGTGGATGACTGACATCAGGCCTCCTATATAAGAAAGGCGTATGGCTGACATCAGCTCCGCAGGCCTCAAGTATATAAGAAAGGAGTTGATGTGGATTGAAACAACTGCCACCCCGAGCACGGCCACATCGCTTTGATATGCTGACTGACTGTATGACAACAGTCACAACACGGTCTCTGAAAATCGAGATCCTCCACGTGATGCGTTATTCATGCCTGCGCAGCAGGAGCATCATGATCCAGAGTCTCGCCTGGTCCGCCATGACTTTGGCACGATGAATAGAGCATATCAGCAAACGATGCAAAACGAAATCGTGATCGAAACGGGGCTCCACTTAATCAAAATGTCCAAAAAAACTGGTCCGAAAAACCACGAAAAACAGAGGACAAGCGAAATTTTACAAGTATTTCGTGCGGAGTAAAGTACTCCACAATCGAAACGGAGATCCACTTAATCGAAACAAAACCATTTTGCATCGTTTGTTGATATGCTCTAATGTAGAACGCCTGGATTGTGGCGCTGAGAAGATGAGCGTCGTTCTTCGGCAATCGACAGACCACTTGCTGCGATCACGCCAAGGTACGGCTTGGCAACTGGAGGAGCCCCCACAACCACTCCTTAGGCTGTTGATGTGCAGGCGCAGGAGTTCCGAGCCCATATCACACAGTACAATGCAAGGACCAATGTTTATCCCAACAGAGGTCGTGTCCAGGAGTCCGGACAAACTTTGGGAAAATCCTGTCCAAAAAAAGTCAAAGTTGCTTCAAATGTTGAAAGAAGTCTACTCAGAATACCGTGGGAAAGTTTGAAAAGTCCGGACATTTCGTAAAATTTGGCCGATTTCTGGACACGACCTCTGTTGGGATAAACATCGGTCCTACAATGCAGCCCTCGCATTACGTGAACACCAGCAGTACACCCCCTAATTCACAAACAGAACTTCGTGATTTGGCTTATATATAATCCCAGTCATTGATGCTTATAAATCTGACGGCACCGCGCCGCCGCCTCGTCACCTGGCTATGCATTTGTCATCGATGCTTTGTACCACTTCCCAATTGAGCTCCCGGCGACCTGCCATATCGGGACTTTTGAGCAGGAATATCCCTCGGAAGGTCCCAGGGATACCAAAACTGACAATCCCTCCCTTGAGCATTCTGGGATCCAACATTCTGCAGATATCCTCTGCAAAACCTAGTTAGCTTTCACAATTGATACCATATAAAATGCAATTGCACTTCAAACTTATGTCCATTAACAGGCTATTTACTGTTATCTAATACAAGTACATAGAAAAAGGTAATAATGGTGCAAGGCGTATGATGAAACCGCTGAGGCCATCAAGTGGGGACAGCGAGTGTGGGACCTTGCACACATGTGTTACATGCATGCAAAATGTTTGTACTCATGTATATATAGTCCAGGAAGCCTATGACAGATTAACCTGTCATAGTGGCCGTTTGGCTCAGTTGGTAACAATGCTAGCTCCCGGGCATGTTACGTAACAGCATGGTAAAGCACTGTGTGGGCTGAGGTGGTGCCCAGGAATGTGCACTAGAAGTGGGTGATCTCAGTGGTGGTGAGGGAGCAAAACTGGCTGGGTAACAGTCTCAAATGCATGGGACACATGCTTGGTGGGGCATGGGCATTGGGGGACTCAATGTGGATGCTGGACTTGGGGGCATTGAAAATGCTTTGAAATGAATCACCATGACAAATCACACCCTCACCAATGTCCACCACTATTGCTATCCAGTGAGGCTTGGAGATAACTGGTCCCAAGTGTGCTCCAGTGATCAGTGCTGCCTGGTTTGCTACCAGATCCTCA
>JARGXW010001361.1:0-23973 GCA_029204085.1 Mycena sp. CBHHK59/15
GGAGTTTGAAATTTCCATCTATCAATCTACGGCTAAGTGCTTCCAGCCGTTATAGTACACAATACTTTGCTTGCTCGTCATTGTGCGCGCACTATAATGGCTGGACACGAGCCTATACTACTTGATCAAATCACGCATATCTATCGACACTAAGGACCTCTGTGACATGGTTACCGATGATCTCAGGGCTACTGACCCAGCGTCCAAAGACTACCAGAGCTACCTGAAGCTACCAGAGATAGAGTGAATAGCTACCAGTGCTACCAGCACTTCAAACCCCGAAGCGCGTGCTACTGATCATTTCGTTGTTTCCTGATGTGGTTTAACCCATTCTACAGGGTCGCGATGTCGTGGGTGTGAATAACAGCCTTACGGCCAGAGTTGAGGATCGGGAGGAGCTGCGGGAATTCCTTCCCACCGACTCCGTGTTCCAAAGGTTGCATAATAAATTGGATATTCGGGCGTTCATTGGAGCGTCTGAGAACGTGAAAATCGTCGCCAGCGAAGCCGAGACTCTTGCAAACGGAGATGGTAGGTGGACCAGGCTGCAGGGTGGCGGAGAGTGCGAGTATCGAGATTGAGGAAAGGAGACGACCGCGGAAGAAGGCACCGATGTGCCTGAAGAGCGTCCGAAATGAAACACCCCACTCGTTGATCAAGTGGGCCTCGTCGACGCAGCCGTATACGAGATTCGCGCGGAAGAGCTCGCACGCGGAGATCTACCTCCATGCCTTGTCCCGCAGATGCTCTGGGTCGACGCAGAAGACATTCCAGGTCTTGCACTCCATGATCTCGCGGACGAGATTGCGACCGGTCTTGCGGGCTTCGGTGATCGTGTCTTGGCAGTAAGCGAAGGCAGGGACTCCGAGTTTGTTGAGTTCTAGGACCTACAGGGGTCAGGGACCGTCGAGTGAGCTAGACGAGAGCTCACAATGTTCGCGGCCAGACCCTTGGTCGGCGTAACAACGATTCCCATCGGCAGTGTGCGAACCGGGAGATTTGGGTAGAGTTGCGGGTTACGCACCATCTCCTTGAGGACAATGATGGGCACCGCAAACAGCGCGGACTTTCCATCTCCCGTCGCCGTACAACAGAGGATATCTTCGCGGTCCAGTATACGTACAATGAGCTTTAGTTGCCAGGCATGCAGACCGTCTTTCCACTGCGGGATCAGCTTCTTGACGATTGCGATGATAGTCCGTTGTCCTTCTGGGTCCCTCCAGCGGTACCGAGGCGCCATGGAAGTGTGTGCATCCAAGGGAGGTCGAGGGAGAAGAAGCGAGGGGAAGGCCCGAGCGTGGGAACCAGTTTCAAAGTCCGACGATTATATAATAAGGTCGAGCTCCAATGGCTTGGCACGCGCTTAACTACAGACTAGATCCCACATCCGAATCCTCACTCACATTTTTGCGCGCCTCAGTCTTGGCCTCCGCGGCCATCAACTCCATCTCCCGCACAACGACCGGATCGACAATAGAATCGTACGCAAGTGGATACCTACGCGTCTCATTGTACAGATCGATCTTTTCGGGCGGCGGCGACATGCCGAGGGTACCCGTGATTTTCCTAGCGCAATGTCAGTCAGTGAATGAAAATGAGGTTTTTAAAAATGCTATACTGAGCGATGAGGTTTGTACCGTGGCCACCGCATCCAATTTGGATGTTTCTCGCACTCGCTGTCTCAGAGCAAATAAATGTGGCGGCGGCGTCACCAGGAGTATAGAAATAAGGAGTCGGCATTACGGGCCTGGAAACACCGAGTCGGGTGTCATCGGTAAGTGCGAGCGGCGATCACGAAATTCCAACAGACCTATGCCGAAAATATCATTTTTCTTTGTCCGGACACGTGGGGCAGCCTAAATTTCGCGTTTTTCGGCGCCCCAGAGCGGTTTTGGAGCTATGGGACATCCTGCATACCTTCCCAAGTAGATTTGCCACCTAAACGGACATAGAATAAAAAGTACAATAACTGAAACTACTCATTCTCATCCTCCTCCGCGGCGGCGCCTTTTTTTCCACGCTTGCGGAAGAGAACCATCGCCGCCTGATACTTGTCCAGCCCTCCCTGCATCTTCTTGAAGCGACTTGCATCGTCCGGAGCAAGTTCGAGGCCGACTTGAAGAGCTTTTGGTGTGTTTGTTAGAAGACATAACCAGTTGATAGATGGGATGTGCGCGAATTGTTTCGTTTGGAGCATCGCTGTCAGAGTAGGAATCTCCCGAAATATGGCCGCATGATGGTTCTCATAGATCTGCACCGACATATATGAGACCGCCGTGATAGGCCCTGGGAAGCTCCACCAAAGGGTTGTCCCAAAATTTCCAGGAATTTGGCCTCAAAAACCCAATGTTTTGGGCCTCAAAAACCTAAAGGGGGACAAGGCCTGTCACGCGTCACAGTAGTGACTCCGCCAAAGAAAGGTCACGCAATCATGTGTTTTCTCCATTCCCCTCTAGAAGTTGTCTAGAAGTACTGCGAACCAGTGGAGCCTGTTTTTGGTGCAACCTCTGGTACCGGTGGGACCAAAACTGCTCGTCTGCGCACTGTTTATGGGTCAAAAATTTCAAGCGGACCAAGACCTCTCAAAAACCCAAAATCGGGACAAGGGTTGGACAATTTTGGCCTCAAAAACCCAAACTTGGGACAAGGAAATGGCCAAATTTCGCCCTCAAAAACACAAAATTTGGGACAACCCTTTGGTGGGAGGATATACAAAACCCGACACGCACGTACATTCAATAACTCGGCACATTCAAAACAAACTCGGTACATTGCCAATAATGTGCAGCCTTTGATGCAAAGGCGGCACTTGCCATTTTGGAATGTACCGTGCGTCGGTAAAGTGCCCGTTTACGGAAGGGGACACGTGTCAGCCCCCCGCCGTTTTCATCTTTTTTCTTACCACCACCACTGCTCACCATAGCCCGCCCCGACACGTCGAAAAGCGCATCAAATGCCCCCCGATGCCGAACTACGATCAAAACACACGCCCGCCGACCAACAGTACCTTGACAGCCTGTCGGCTCGTCAGCTGCGCTGGGTATGCTTAATGACCGGGAGCGCAAGTTCATTCGTCCTTTCCAGAGCTGTAGTAGCGCCAAGATCCTACTTGACCCTGTCACAGGCACGTCGTGTGGCTCAGGCTTCGTCAGGTATGGATCATTGTATGGGCTCGCTTCTGGGCATCTGACTGGATATTATCGCATAGATTTACGAATGAGGCGGACCAGCAACGGGCGCTAGTTGAGATGCAAGGGCTGCATTGCCTTTCGCGACCCAGTGCGTCGTTTTCTCGTCTTAAAAGCCAAAAATATTGATTATTATTCTAATTAATTTTTCCCTCGGTCCTCTTTATCTTCAACGGACGCATATAATCCCTCTTTCACGCCTTCTTCGTACATCCCCCCATCTTCACCTACCCAGTGCGCGTTGCCCCCGCACGGCCCAAGCTCCGTATTCCCGCCGCGTCGGGCATCTCCGCCATCTCTGAGCTTGAATCCAAGGATCCCTACAACACGACTGTATTTGTAGGAGGGTTGAGCCCGCCCGTTGAGGAGGAGACTCTAAAGATGCTCTTTATGCCGTTTGGGGCGATACATTATGTGAGTTGAATTTCCCTGAAGCTTATCTGTTGAGGGCAGTTGGGTGTATATTAAATTTCACCCTGCGCTCCCTACGCGTTTGACAAGTTTTTCCTGCCACTACGGGTTTCATTACTGTCCACTGCATCATATACTTGTCTTTTCCTCTTTTCGATCTCTGTCTCGTCACCTCACAAACACATACTAAAATCCCATTTCCCTAAGGTGAAAATTCCCATCGGTAAATCCTGTGGCTTTGTTCAATTCGTACGCAAGGAAGACGCGGAACGTGCGATTGACGAGATGCAGGGTTTTGTCATCCACGGAAGCCACATTCGTCTGAGCTGGAGGAAGAATCGGTTTCGCCCGTCTCTTGCGCCACGCTCATCCTTGCCTGCAAATACAAACTTGTCAATGCACGCTGCCACGGTATCATCTCGCGACGCGCTTCGGACACGTCAACCCGAGATCTTGAACGGCATGGCTTGGGAGGGTCAGCTGCTGCAGCAACTGAGCAAGTCGGGGTACCTTGCAGTGAACGAGCAGTACAGCCAGCCTCCGCCACTTATGGGTGAGACTCTACGCCCGATGCGTAACAACGGGCCGTTTCAATGGAAGGAGGGAAGCGAGAATACGAAGCCCATTTATCCGGGAGTACAGCCGGCCTTACCTTTGAAGCCGATACCCATGTGCCATCAGCGTCATGCGCAGGACACTTTCCACCCGTTCTCGACACAGGGCGTTGGGGTGGACATTGGGACGTACACGGCTGGGATGCTGACCGGGTCGCCCAACTTCTTCCCTGTGCTGCCACAGCGGCAGACGCGTAACGAGTGGGAGCGTGGAGGTTCCATACACCCTACCCTGTTTGGGTATAATCCCTTTTATGACCATGACAACTTTTCGCCAGCCCCTTCCCCTATTTAACAGGAAATCGAAATAAAATGAACCGGATTTTCAATATGAACTCTTTATACGGAACCTTCTTTTTCCTTGTATATCTACTGTTAGTGTTTTCCCAGTTATCCTTTTCAAAGATGTCCAACATGTTTTTCACGCACACAACTAGCTATCACCAGTATTTCTATGTAATCGTTCATTGCTTTTACTACAGCTGTGGAGGTTTTGTCGGAACTGTATCCTCCTTTCGGACGATGGTGTTCTCTTCAGACAACTCACAACTTGTTCATTCACTTTCCACTCAGTTTCTTCTTGAATGGTCCTGGGGGAACTGGTTGACTTGTTAGTGGCACTTCACCATTTCAATCAACCCGACAAGGAGGGTGACACGTGACTCCTTGTACCACTAGACCTCATTCGGGACAACTACGCGACGCGCCTGCACCGACTAGGGCACAGGAACCCCGTCATCCAACGACTCCCGAGCGAATGGCGCGAGGGCGAGCCCGCAGCCGCCCCCCCTCCTCTTCCACCACACAAACGAGTCAACAAGAATCGTAGAACCCCACCAAAGACGACGCGACTGCAAAACTCGCACGCTCGACGTACCACCCGGCGCTGGGCGAGAAGGTACACCCGTTCGAGTCCGCACCGTGGAGGAGGACTGTCAGCGACTTTGGAGGACAGGTACGCATCAATGCAAATGAGGCGAAGGTGGAGAAGGCCGAGGCGGCCAAGGCACATGAGGAGAAGGTAAGTCAGTATAGCCAACAGCCTGAACATCTCGCGATGTACTCGGACGGTTCGCTCCTGGAAGACAAGGAGAGTTCCAAGCGATGCGTGGGCTACGGCATAGCCGGGTACCACAATGGCAACGAGCGTATCACGCGAGTTGGACCAATGGGATCCAAATCGGAAGTGTACGACGCAGAGATGGCGGGTTTCGCGTGGTGGGCAGCATGCGATGCCCTGACGTATGTGGATACTTTGAACGGACCGTTATGTAATTATTTACGCGGACGATATCTTACTTATCACTCGATACCTTATTTATTTTGCATAGTTACCTCTGCGCCGGCATATTAGCTACTTAGTATAGCTTGCGCCGTTAACCGATTCTCTCTCTCTCACTCCTCGGCTAGTACAAGCCGCCCTCGCAGGCTAGATCTGTGACGTCATCCCGCTTACATCACCGCCGCCAGCGCTCTCCGGTGCCACCACCATCGCCTACGGCCTCCGTCCTCCCGTCTCAATACTGCTTATCGCTGGCCCATTTTCACTCCTTGCATCCCATTACAGGATCTGATCACGTTTACCAACCCCCGAGTCGCGATTCGCGTCGAGCACATTCCGGGCACTTATGCTACAGGTTGAGTTCTGTATTCTTTGATCTTGCATTCCACTCACTCCCTCAGACCTTATATATTGCTGTGTGCCCATGGCCTCCGCTTCCGCGCTACGTTAAGATCTTTTTTTTTTTTTGCTACGCCTCTATTTTTCCCACCACCACCGCCTCTTTCTCTACTTGTCTACTCAAGCATTAGACCGTCGCTGGACTCGTAGGTTGGCACCGGATGTGCTAAATTGCTCTCTCCACCTCGATTTACAGTTCTTTTGTTTGTAGCCGACGTCGACACAGCTCGTGTGTTGGAAAGGCAGGGATGAGGACCGGCGCGGAGCACGCTGGGCGTGAACCCAGAGCTTTATAGGCAATTGATTACAATCTGGCTCGCTCGGTCTTAGGCTTCCGGACCCGGGGTGTTTTGGCTCCACATAAAAGCCATGGGCCCTCTCGACAAACCCCACTTACAACTTGAGCTGTAACACTTGCTATGTATGACTCCTCTCATCAACTTACTATCTCGCTAATGGAACATACTGTGATGAAGAATTAATGACAGAATTCAAAATCCGGCGGAAGCCAAGGCGTGGACACATTCGCGACACGATGCGCCCCAAAATGCGACGGAAAAACACGGCCAACAACGTCTCCAACGTCAGCCTCTCAATGTCGATACCATCCTATTATGATCTTGTGATGGAGGACATCGAGGGCTTCTTGCAGATCGTGAATGCCCATGCCTCTGGGCTCAAGGGATTCCTTGGTCTAGAGGAGCAGCACATGTCGTGAAAGCTCTTACATATAAAAGCTTGTTTCTCCGTCTACAGTATTTACGTAGCGAAATGCTCAAGCGATTTCGCGATTTCGCAAAGAGCCGTAATATTTTCTCTCGTTCGCTCAGTCAGGATACTACGTAAAGGACTGGACAGATTTTTGATCATTCAGAAAAATACAGACGACACTGACCACAGCTCTGAGAGCGCCTGAACAATGGTCGAGAAAATGAAACATACAACCTGCCGCGACGTCAAAGTCAAATTCTCATGCGCGCTAAGTACCTCCTCAACAAACCTCTCGAAATGAAGATGAAATTGACGAAGTTTCGATAATTGAGCATACATTGACAACGCGCCGAGGGAACGGGGTGGAAATCGGGTTCTTGCTAAGTTGTACCTTCGTGAATTCGTTCTCGTTGGAGGGGTTCGGGAAAGAACATGAAGGATGACGAAAAAGAGGATCGGCCCTGCCGCGCGAGCTCTCTGGGTACCTGGGTGCGCGAGACGTGCAGAGTGCCCGTATTGTGAGCCGAAAGGGGGCGTTGCTGCGCCGGACCGGCGCCTACGCCGTCCCCACGCTCCTCGCATGTGCATGCTCAAAGTACTAACAACACCACAAACCCGATACCGGGAAGTGTGTACAGCGCGGTGATCCTAGTTGCTGGGGTTCCGTGGGAGGTGTGTTTGCAATTTTTTTCATCTCTTTGCGTAGCGGTCGGGCGGGGAAACAGAGACGTCGGAGGGTCGCATTTGTAGCATAAGAAGTTGGGTGCGGAGCAAGAACTTTGTGTTCACAATGAATATTTATTTCAGCCTTGCATCGTGAAGTCTTTTGCTGGCCACATAAAATCTCTTTCTACCCTAGGAGACAGCCTACATGTATGCACTAGGTGCTGTGAGGGAGACGATCTGTGCACAAATGGCTAGTCAAGGCGCCCAACAATTTATGTCATCACCACAAGTTGTGATGCTGACAAAGCAATTTCCAAAAAGGGATCCAAGTAAACTTCTGCGCCTCTCCAAGCAGATATGCGAGAAACACCACTCAGAAAGACATAAAGGTCGGTTGTGAATTTGGATGTTAAACTGGACAGCCCTGAGATGAAAGAAAGTGGCATTTATCTACACATCATCGGATTATGTTAAAGACTCATGTCCTGCATCAGAGGAGTTGAAAAGTTGGCGAGGATTTTTCACGGGTGGGCCATTTTATTGAGTGCGGGACGACGCTACCGCCCTCGCCGCAAGAACAATGGATGTTCAGACAAAAGCAATGAATACTGTGCCAGATCTACGGGCATGGATATTTGGGGTAATGGGAACCACGGGTGTGGTCCCACCCGCGCCGTCGACACCGAGCAGAGCGCTCTATCAGATGACTGCTGCCGAGTAGAACAATGACGATCGGTGGTCAGGGATGCGTTTACAAGGACAATTATCATGACTAGCTTGATTAGGACCTCCTTCAAATGTACAACATTCGAAGGAGTTGATATGATGCCTAGAGCACCTCCACTGCCGAACGTACAACATTCGTCAATGGCGGGCTGAGGCAAGGTCGTTTAAGCAGATGTCAGGTGCCTGCGTTGCTGCGGATGTGGCGATGTTTGTTGACGCCGTCGTGTGTTTGGCGGAAGCGGCTTTGGCGATCAAGCTTGCCGGCATACTTGCGCACATTGTTGTGCATCATAACTAGACGCTATCCCCCCAACGCCGTTGCGCAGTTTGATGGCCGTGACGGCTGATCTCCCACGTCTCGCTTAGGACTTCGACACATGTTTACAAGTCCTCCCGCCTACCTCCCGCCGATTTCTTCGTCGCTGTTGGATTGTTGCTGGTTCACGATGTAAAGTTATCTAAGCCTCAAATAGAACTGAATATTACGTAAGCTGGCACCACGGTCGAAGGATTCGTGGAATCATGTCCACTCAGTATTTTGATAAATCTGTGGGAAGGAGACACTGCTAGTATTTGTCAAGAATAACCACCGACTTTTGGAATTTTCTTATGGGACCCCCCATGTTCTTTTTCACAAATAGAACGTTAGTTCTTTTGTGCTTAGAGTAGCAAAAATGTCGCGAAAAACGTGACTTTTTTAGTCATTTATACTGAGTCACTGTTCCGAGTAGCCGTTAGCGTGGCAAGAGGGAGCCAGTCATTTCTTGACTTCGTATACTGTGTCGCATATCCAATGGAATCAAAGCCATTGTCTCTTAAACGGAGAATCGGTCTAAATGATGACTCTAATCCCAGCAAACCCGGTCTGCCAGTTCGGAAACGACGGAAAACCAATTCGACTGTGGCAGGAGCAGCTTTGAATAGTGTTGAAAATATGAGTTCTGGGTCCAGTAATGGCGCGTGGTCCTCTGTTATTTCTCATACATATATTCCTGATGGTTCTCTAAACCACAGATTTGACACTTGGAGCCAGATTTGCCCATTATCTCTCAGATGAACAAAAATCACATGCTCTGATACATATGTTAGAAAACACTCTCAATAATCCCTCGGTAGTCTCTACTCCAGTTCTCGTTGCCATTGGAAAGGAACATAATTTGCCACGTAAACAGAGGGATCTCCTCATTCAGGATTTTCGTACACACTCGTACACTTGGGCATGTCTTGTCCAGGCTTCCGACGTGCGAAACACTGGACTGTCCATTATAGATTGAGGCCCAGAACCAGTCCACCTTGACTTGGCTGTATCTCGTAAAAAGCAGCGTGAAAAGGTCTTGTCTAGCAAATGTAAAACCCTTGAAGAGGATGAAGAATCTTGTGCCCGGATGTGGCCTCAATTGGAATCAGAAGAATATCTTAAGGAGGTATGTAACTTGTCCCTTCCTCGGGTTCTTCTCGTTTACCATCGCCGCTCAGATCATCAGGGAACATCGCTCTCAGACAAGTACTGCTGCACTTCTTCGCGCACCTTACTCTTTCTGCATCCGAAATGAGCTTGTGAAAGATCTGAAAGTTTGGAACATCAATGACCTCGACATTACTCTCCTGGAAGGAGCTGTTCGTGTTCTTCGCCTCCATTATAATCAGCATAAAATCCATTCTCATTCCCTCCGCAATGGCCAGTATCACGCTTGCCCGACATGTGCTGGATGTATAAAGGCGCACAGATTTTTCAAAATCCCGCTCTACAGTTGGGCAAATGGATGCTGGATTGGGGATGTACCACCCGAACTCCGCTGCCTTACCTATGCAGAAGAACTGGTGATTGCGCGTGCACATACTACGAAATGTTGGGCTAAAATAAATTCGGGAACCGGCCCACGCATCCTCCGGCAGAGGTCTGCCTCTGGGAATGTGTGTATTCATCCTCACGAAATATCTAGGCTTGCAACAGTTCTTCCCCGTCCTATGTCTACGTTGTATGATGAAATTGTGATTATACCTTGCGCGGACGTCCGCGCTTCTTCGTTCTTTCTTGGACAGCTGATAAGACCTAATCTGAAAGAATGATTTATAGATCTAACCTTGCGAGGTTGCCCTGCATGAACCATAGAATGTTTCTTTATCAATTTAATAATCTTCTTAATTCCATTCTTTACAGAGCGTAAGGCGAGCAAAGAGCCTGAAGGTACCGACCCCAAATGCGCCAACCCTGGCCAGACGACGGGCTTGGAAGGAGGAGAAGATATGTTGAATCCAGAAACCGATCCAAAAGGAAAAGGAAAAGGATCCGAAAATTAGCTCTTACTAGTGAATACTTGCTCTCATGTACCGCCTTCCTTCTAAATTGTACTACCCAACGAATCCTTCGTCTATTTGTGACCCGCCGCTTGCCGGCCTCTTACCATCATGGAAACAGCCAGAATGTACCGAACACGAACATGTGACCTGTCAGCGAAATCCTATTCGCTGTTCTTGGCAGTGCATAACAACTCTGGGGCGGCTTTATTGATATTATAAAGGGTTTGTAGGTGTTTTTGAGCAATATGCATTGTCTCTTATTCCTTGCTTCAATTGCCCCGGGGTCAGAAGTATCCTTTGAGAGAAGTATCCTTTGGTAGCGAAAAAAGACAACTATTCATTCGTTTGACCAATCTAAGACTCGGAGTGAAAGGACAGGGGTTGAAAATTATACTAAGGAATATAAAGGCCCATTGTGTTCCGTGTGAACCTAGCTGAGTCTTTCCCTTTCTTTGCATGTGTGGTGGTGCGGACTCTGCCTGTCTCCGTGAATCGACGCACATCGCTGCCCATTGTAGCGAGATCCCCTCCGATATTTTGAGCTTTCATCGAGTTGAGAAATATCTTGGACTCTCGAGGGTGGTTCACCTGTGTCTTCAAGACTGCAAGGCCTGCTTCCAGTTCAATTATTCTTTCTTTACCCACTCGACATTGGAGTCCTGAGAAAACATCAAGCCCAAGGTGAAAGCGCAAGAGGAAAGATGGGGGACATACATCTTCCTCTTCATCAGCAATCACTGGTGAGGACGATAGCACGAAAGGGTCGGCTCCACTCCCGGATCCCTGCATTTGAGGAGGAGTGCGGGGAGGAGATGACATCCCAGTGACAGGCTCCACCCTCTTCCGCTTGCCTCGAAGGACTGTCGAGGGAGCCAGGGCAACAGGCTCCTTCTCCTGAACTGCGTGGTCGTCACCATCTGAGACGGATCCGGAGTCAAGAAGACTGAGCTCGGATCCGTCCTTGGGACGAAGAAGACGGTGACTGTAAAATGGGGTGACTCGGCGGCGAACCACTTCGCGAAAGAAGTCGGGATGTGGTGGATGGACAGCCTGCACCAGGTGCTTGCAGAGAAGGAAGGCATTGTACTTTTGCTGCCCGCAGCTGCACCTCCACGTCGAAAGATCTGTAGTGTAGACTTTATTTCCGAGGGAGCGTGCAGCCAACATCTTCCAACACTTTTTAAACGCCTTGCGGAAAGGCGTAAGCGCTTTAGCACGTCCGGGACGGAAGTCGGCCTCGAAGATCTGCATCTTGGCTTCCGTGTAAGGCAGCACTTCGGTGGCTATGAGATAAACGAGCTGATCGAGGCGAGGATGAACAAAGTGGTGGAGAGTTTCGTGCTTCAGATTGCGCCAAAAATTCTCCACGGCCATTGTTGTGCGCCAGCGCCCGATAAACTTCGCCTCGGAGGAGCGCGCCCAGAGCTTATACTTCGTCGGACAGTACCATGCAGACCACATGTAGCCCCAGACCTCGCGCAGTCCCCGTTGAAAGCAGAATTGATACATCTCCCACACAGCGTCATACCTGATCTTCTCGGAGCTGCGGGTGCTACCGGAGCGATCAGGCAGCAAGGGGTGCTCGCAGAAATGGCGAACAAAGATGCGGAGGAGCTGCTTTCGATGGGGTGCCAGGCAGAACACATAGGTTGAGGTAGTTGCAAAAGCGGTCTCCCCAGGCTCAAATATCGAAGCAGGACCATCCCACCTGTCAACTGCATCGGGATCCTCGTCGAGATCTTCCTCGTCATCATCCAGTGAGTCCACATAGCTCTGCAACGCTTCATCGCTGTCGCCCAAGAGCTCTGATGCACTCTGGTGGCGACCATTGAGATGGATAACTATCTTCGGGCGCGCTGGTGCCGGGACCTCCGAGGGCTGCCCAGCGAAGCGAAGTTTGAGCGTTGGGATAGCCGTCTGAGCAACCTTGAGATTTTCCTGTACCAGGTTGTTAATGCAGCTGGCACTCCCAAAAAAAAAAAGTACCTCTGTTTGAAGCTCCTCATCCATTTGATTAATCGGAACAAAGTTACGGTCAATCCAGTCGAACTCCTTGAAAGCCTCCGCAGCATCGTAATGGGCAGGATGGCGCCCCAGGACGGACAGGCGAGTTTTCACGGCACGGATACAGTGCCAGAAGCAGAGTTGATACTTGATATCCTTCGGGAGCTCCGCAAGGAGGGAGTTAATCTCAATGATATCTTTGTCGGATAATACCTGCTTGGTTCGGATATGCCAGATGATGGTGACGAAACGAATGGCGGTGCGAAGGTATTTCTCTTTCTCGTTGAGGTCTGGCTTGTTGGATTTGAGAAGGATAAAACCGAGGGGAGCGCCCGAGCCACCAACTTCGCCTAAAAGTGCAAAGCACTCGAACCCAGCTTTGTTTGTTTTGACTGAAAAATATTTCAGACACTGAAAAAAATCATGTAGATGGACTTACATGTAGAATCGAGTGCGACTTCTCGTATAGCACCGTCCCATTTGCGAAGCATAGATGGGAACACAAATCCAAGGGCACGGAAGCCGTCGCTTTCAGGCATAGGAATTTCCTCCAGCGTGTGTGCTGGGTCGGTGGAAAACTCTTGGAGTAGAATCTTGGCGGACTCATACTCATCTTCGCAGCGTCGCCAGCGTGTTTGCTGTTGCTTGGACCAGTGATTGTAGACTGCTTTTTGCGTGAAATTTGGATGCGGGTGGCGCTTGAGAATTTCCTTCCAAAGCTTTGAGGCTAATAAGCAAATTTCAAGGAAAAAATGAAGGGACACATACCTGAGGTGCCCGTAATTTGGGATTCTCAGTAATAAATTTCTTGACGTCCTCCGGTATGTCAATACAAACATATTTTTGGTGACAGTCGAGATGGCGGATGCGAACAAAGCAATCGGACTCCTCAGGTGAGGCCCAAATGGTCACCCAGCCCCCACACTCGAACAAGTCCATCTGACCTTTATCCCGTTGTTTGGCTGGATTGGGATTCTTCTTGGAATTGTGGTAGCAGGACTCTAGCTGCGCACAGTGATATTCATAGCGACAATCTGGTGAATTTTTAAATTCGTGCTTTGAATGATAGCTTGCAAGCCGGAGTCAGTACAATCCACAGGTTGAACATTGGTACAAAAGACATACTGGAATCGGTAACCAGTCTTCTCCCAAACAATCTCTGCCAAGGTATCGGTGGTTGCTTTGATGTTGTCAGGGTCCACATCCAGAGCCGAAATGTCGACACGGGCAGAAAATATATTAATGTCGCCCGCTGCCTCCAGTGCCTCACGGAAAGCATCAAGAGTTATGGGATCAACTCCCAGGAACTCGGACGCGTCCTCCGGATCTGGCTCTCTGGATGCGCCCACCTCCGTGGGAGCATTCTCCTTGTTTGGGTTTTTTGCTGCTCGCTTCTCCCGTGCCTTCATTTTGTCGCGCTCCGCGCAGGCTCGACAATTCGACGCGACGTGAAGCCCCCTCCGCCAAATTTAGCCTTCCAATTTTCAGCTGTAAGCTCCTTCTCTTGACGGCATTTGCCACATTTTCGCGTTTCGTCCGCCACCATAGTAAGGCAGAGGGCATGGAACCTTGGCACCCTTATGTAATCAGCTGATAAATGCTTTCCCACGGTCAAATCATGGTCTGGAAGAAAGGTTTTATGATTTTTTCATATATTTAGGGTGGAGAGGACATCTTCGAGTCTTGGGTCACCTATTAAGACTGTTTCCATAACCAGGGCACTGTAGAGGTCATGCCGGACCATTTCCAAGACAGTTGACCTTCGGCTCACTCGACACAACAGTGCCAAATCTGAGTGCCGGTCGTGCCGATGTGGCTGTGTGGTGGCTGTGCTGGTCAAATTTTGGGGCCAATTTGACCAAAAATGCGCCAATTGAGGGGGAAAGCATGTAGAACCAATCAGAAAAAAAAGTCACGCAAAAATATATGGGTCTTTATAACTTTCCATCAACTGGTATTCGGCAAATCCAGTTCAACCAAGCTCTTCCCCTAGGTCATAAATAACACTTGGTTGAAGAAAATCTGACATATGTGCTATGCATATCTCAGGGGGGCGATTCCCATGCATGCAGATATCTTCCACCGTGTCAAGAAAGGATCAGCAGCCCAGTTGAAGAAGCCCCGCCCAAGTCGAGCTCCATGAACGTTGATGGAGATACCACAGTTGGCCCAGCAGACCCCAGCACAACCCTGTTTCACTGAGATTCAGAGGTTGTGTTTCTCAGTCTAGTTATCCTTTGAAAATACTAACAATGCTGTTTCAACTACTCTTGGCCGTGTTCCCTCATAAAGCCGCTAAGGCCGACTCGAGGCAATTTTGAGCAAGGTAACCAGCAATTACATAAATCCTTGGACGTTGGACGACTTGGCCGGTGTCGACCAGCTGTGACAACTGCAACTCAGGCCGGATTTCTTTTCTGCTCCTTCCTTTTGGGAGGTCCTCCTATCGGCAGAAAGTCATAGGAGAAAGACGAATCAACAGTCACTCCCCCATTGGTGACATCGACCCAACTATTAAAATTGTGCCTGATGGCAAGAGCTGCCGCATGCTAGGTGCATGGATCGGCAATAACATCCCTTATACCACACCATGGCCTTCTGTCCTAGAAAAAATTAATACCGATCTCATGCACTGGCAAGCAACACACCCGACTCTGGAAGGGAAGCGTCACATCATTAGTATGGTAATTGGAGGTCGAACACAATACCTGACCCGAGTTCAAGGGATGCCAAAGGACATTGAGGACACACTTGAAAAATTGATACGGTCCTTCTTGTGGGACGGAAAAACAGCCAGAGTATCACTGGAGACAATGATCCTCCCAGTTAGGGAAGGACACGGGTTCGGGTAAACCCGTCGGGTTCCCGGGTCGGGTCGGGCGGGTACGGGTCGCGGGTCGGTAGTTTTCCAGACCCGAAACCCGCGGGTTGCCCCCGGGTATGGTGGCGGACCGAACTTTGTGACAAGTTTGAGTCCTGATTTGGTAATCCCTACTACAACCTCAGTTCTAGTCATAATACTCTGTAACTGTGGGAAAAGCATCAAAAGAAGCTGGTCTCAACATCTATCGGAGCAGAATATTAAAAAACTTGAATTATGTTTTTGCCACTTCGATTTCGCCGTTTTGATTGCGGATCAGGGGGGCCGATGGCTGTGCCGCGCCATCAATTGCCATTTTGCGCCTCCCCGACGTCCACAGGCCTCATCCAGGATGCCCAGAAGTAAAAAACGAGCAGTGCATACTCAGAGGGGCTCTGCAGGCACATTTACATCAAATCAAATCCATCCACCCGACCAATCCTCTTCTGGTCATTACGAAGATGATGATCTGGCATGGGAATCTGCCAGCAGCGACGAGGAGCCCGAGGAACTCTCCGATTCTGAATGGGAACGACTCCCACGTCCGATGACATTTGAAGAGAGACTGGAGAAACGTACGGTCCAACGGGAAAAAGCCAAGCAGAAGCGTCGAGCCGCCGAGATGCGAAGTGCCGAGCAGCAACTGGCAGGACCGAAATATAGTCAGACGGGTGGGTCCCTTGTTAATAAATGTCATCCGTTGTCTATGGTAATTTTCTCCAAGGCAAAAAACGTGGCCCATATGGTATTGGAGGCATGTCGGAGCGCACAGCACGGGAAAAGCACAAGAAACTCAAAGAAGACTACGAAAAAGGCTTGCTCAGCATTTCCGAGGTCGAATTTCAACGGCAGATGGCTGCCCTTACCCCACAGAACACTGCCCCATCCAATAAGCAGGCCACAATTACCGACATGTTCCGCAAACGAACTCGGCCTATCTCAATCTCATCTGATGATGAGGTAGAAATCTCCTCGGCTTCCCATGTTACTCCTGCTAAGCGCCATAAGGGCGACGGCAGCGAAGCTTCTTCCTCATCCAGACCTCCCACGGCCATTGATTTATGCCAAGAGGAAGAGGAGGAATCGTCTTCTGCATCATCAGCTGACGACTTGTCAGTGAATGAATCAGAACTCGAGGACGACATTTCCCCAGAGTTGCTTGAACAGGAAGCTCGTTTGAAGGACGGGGACGCTGCTATTGATTACATTGCTGTTGCCGACGAGATTGCCAGCTGGATTGACACAGTTTTGGATGACGCTGCTCCCCTCCATCCCTCCGAGCTTGGGTGTCTTGCAGCGGACAGCCTAAAAAAGGCCCGCAAGTTGAAGGACTTTCGGAGCACTGTCCTATTTGCTGCACTGGTGGATTTTTATCGCTGGATGCCGCGCATGGGACGTTTGTGTGCGGCGCTGCGAGTTTCCAAAAATCATGGCCGCGGGCCAGTGTTCCAGCGGGTTCTCTGTGCACAGGCCCGTTTCTTCGAGGCGAACGGGGCTCTCAAGCCGACTCATCAGGGAAATCGGGCAAAACAGTACGGCCTTCTCGACGACGAAGGATTTCATATGGGTGTGCAGAGGTGGCTCCGAACACTCGAAGTGGGGAAGGTGGGCAACAGTCCATGTAAGAAATCAAGTTCTAACAATGTTCTACCAGGTCAACCCAAAATTGTTGCAGAAGCATGTCAATGAAACCTTGCTCCCGTCGCTTTCACTGAAGAAAACTTCCATCTCCATCCGACAATGTCAGCGCTGGCTTTGGAAACTTGGTTACCGTCGCAAGCACCACACAAAAGGTGTTTATTGGGATGGGCACGAACGCAAAGACGTAAAGAAGCGGCGCAAGGAATATCTTGCAGAGCTCGAGGCCCTTGATCCGTTCCGAGCCAAATATGCGGAGCCAGATATGGCTGAAATTTTACTCGAGCTCGGCGATGAAGAACTCGAACATGTTATCATCGTTCATGATGAGTCCACAGTCCATTCGAACGAGTACCAAAATAACCAGTATTGGCTCAAAGCAGGCGAGCAGGTCCTTAAAAAGAAAGGCTGTGGTCGCCTGATCATGATTTCGGGTTTTTTGTGCGAGCGATACGGCCTCCTTGATCTAACGGAAGAACTCATTGCCGAAAATGAAAAATTGATCGAGGAACTTCGTCTGGCCTTCACTGCATCCACGACTGTCATTTACCCCGACGGCAAGGCAGGCGGCGATGCGTATTGGAATATGGAACAAATGATTGTTCAAGTGAGCTGTGCATTTCTATCACGACAAATTTATCTGATTAAACCGACATAGCTTGCAAAGGCTATTCTTATAGCGCGTCATCTATTTCCCAAGGCAATCATTCATTGGGTGTTCGACAATTCATCAGCGCATGGCAGTCTCGCAAAGGATGCATTAACTGCCACAAAGATGAATGTTAAACCTGGCGGCGCAGTCCCAGCAATGCGGGACACCATCATTCCACTCTACAATCCTCATGGCTATGGTGGCCAGCCACAGAAGATGACGTTCGACGAGAATCTCCCACATGATCACCCACATAAGCAATTTGAAGGGCAGCCGAAAGGCATGAAGTTGATTCTGGCTGAGCGCGGCTATACAACCAACAACAAAGGTAAGCCACTGATCGGGGAATGCAAAGTGTGCAAGGCAGCAAAGGCACGTAAACCACACCTCGACGGCGCTTCTCCCGACGAAGAGCTAGGAATGTACAATGGTGATGATGGTGGTAATGACAGCGACGAGGAGGATGAGAGACCGGTTGATTGTTGCATGAGGCGTTTACTCTCACATCAACCGGATTTTGCGGGGGAGAAATCTCAGCTAGAACTGGTTAGCATCTTGATTCTTACACTGAGATTGGTCGACTCACCATGAAATCCACAGCTTATTGAGGCCGCTCCAGGCATGGTCTGCCATTTCCTGCCAAAATTCCATCCGGAGATGAACCCGATCGAATATTTTTGGGCCTGGATCAAGCGCTACTTTCGTGAGCGGTCAAATGGTCAGTGGCAAAAATCCAAAGACCTTGTTGAAGAAGCTCTCCATGCCTGTCCACTGCCCACCATTCGAAGATTTTTTCGACGTGCAGATCGGTATGCCAGTGTCTATCGCCATGGAGTTACAGGACCTGTCGCCGAGTTTGCTGTTAAAAGGTACCGGTCTCACCGCGGAGTGCAGAAGCGAGAGATAGAAGTGGCGGAGGCAGAGTGGAAGAAGAAAGTAAAAATGGGTATCATATAGGCCATGTTCCTACACACAAAAAAAGCAGTCTTCCAACCTCATCTTTCCTATACACAGAAAAAAAAAAATCTGCCCAAAATTTCGCCGTTTTGAACCCTAAATTAGGAGTACCTCCGATTCTTCTGAAATGAAGAATTTGCCTATAAACTACCCCCTAGTTCCTTCCAAATCTCAAATCTGGAAGGAATCTGATCAAAATTCCGGTGTGACATGAAGTTTTGGCTGCCACCATACTATCTATATATTATGCCGTCTCGGCGCCGAATAAAATGATGAGCGTAGTACATGGAATATACTTTTAATCAGTTTCTGGTGCCGTTTTGTCGTGATTGTTATACGTGGTTATGTTCATCTATACAATATTCATGGGGGCTGGCAACCGAACCTCTCATAGACTTGACTGTGCAGTCACCGTCGTTAATGAAGGCCGGTAATTCTGTGCTGCGAGAGCTAAAACGAAGACGAGTCAGTGCGGCTTTTTCGGCTGCGGCACGCTCATTAGCCTCGAACACAGTGAACTGCTCGTCGCGACTCGGAGAAGATCGCATAATGATGACATTAAACACGATCCCGATCGCTTGGTGTGTCTAGAGATCCCGCATCCGTCAGCATGAACCTTGCGTGAGTTAAAGTGTACTTGCCACATCTCTGAAGGGATAGACCAAATTGCTATTGCAAATGCCAACAACGAAAGTCATCAATACCATTAGTGCGTATGCAAATCCAGATTCTGCCATATTACTCTCAATGTACCCGTCAAAAACGGCCGTCACCCGTCGCCGGACGGGACCCGTCCGTCGCGCTACCTTGGAGATGAGCTTGACGGACGGGTGAGCCCGTCCCGTGCTCAGCGACGGCCGTTTTTGCGACGGCCGTCCCGTCGGACGGACGGGTGCAAGCCCTAATCTGGCATGGGCGGCAAAAATCCAAAGACCTTGTTGAAGAAGCTCTCCATGCCTGTCCACTGCCCACCATTCGAAGATTTTTTCGACGTGCAGATCGGTATGCCAGTGTCTATTGCCATGGAGTTACAGGACCTGTCGCCGAGTTTGTTGTTAAAAGGTACCGGTCTCACCGCGGAGTGCAGAAGCGAGAGATAGAAGTGGCGGAGGCAGAGTGGAAGAAGACAGTGAAAATGGGTATCATATAGGCCATGTTCCTACACACAAAAAAAGCAGTCTTCCAACCTCATCTTTCCTATACACAGAAAAAAAAAAATCCGCCCAAAATTTCGCCGTTTTGAACCCTAAATTAGGAGTACCTCCGATTCTTCTGAAATGAAGAATTTGCCTATAAACTACCCCCTAGTTCCTTCCAAATCTCAAATCTGGAAGGAATCTGATCAAAATTCCGGTGTGACATGAAGTTTTGGCTGCCACCATACAACTTCAACGGAGACGGTGTTGATGGCGCTTACGTAACACGTCAAACACCCGTGAAGATGGCACTTTCCTTCGGCCTTCGGTAGAGGTCTATCTAGGCATCCTTTTGTTGAAGTGGGGTTTGGTAGTGTTTGGTTCAGACGGGTCTGCCTTCCTTATTTGTACTCTGTCACATATTTAGTCATGGTGTGACAATGTGACAGGGCTTTTCGCCTTCCATCTGGTGCTATATCTGCCTTTTCGGCTTCCATCTGGTGATCTCATTACAACAGGTTACGGGCCCTGTCTCAGAGTCTTCTATACCTCATATCATCTTCCTCTGCCTCTTTTCTTTCAAGAATCTGTCTGTCTTTGGGTGGATTCATCCTTTACCTTCTGGATAACCTCCTCTTGCGCTTTTCTGTCACGTCACACATCACGTGTCACAGATCACATGTCCCCTCCCTACATCACCTCTGCTCTTACGTCTGTGCTCACTGTCACTCTCGACTCATCCAACTGGGTGAAGTTTGGGAAGAATGTGAAAGTCTTCTTGCTGGGACTAAATGCTCTTTGGGTCCAGGATGGCACTGGGCCTGGCACAGATGCAGACAACATCACCCTTGATCGCATGCTTGTTCCGTACCTGTATGGAAAGGTCAGCGATGACTTTCAGCATCTAGTCGAAGACCAGGTCTCTGCTACTGAGGCTTGGAAAGCACTCAAGGGTCACTTCGAGAAGTCGAACATGACCAACCGTGTTGTTGCTCGTGCGGAGCTCAACGCCGTTCGGCATGATCCTTCTAAGGACATCACCGTCTATATCCGCGCTATGGCTGCTGCCGTATCGAGGCTCACTGCGATGGGTGTCGTTGTCGATGCGACTACCCATAAGGATCTCCTCCTTATCAACCTCGACTCATCCTTCAGTGCAGTTCGCACCGTCCTCCTCGCACGTGCAACTGAGCCTGCGCTGGAAGAAATCACCAGCCTACTCTCCGCCTCTGCTGCTGATCCTGGGATCAAGCAGGAGGATGACGGGATTTCGTCCATCGCCCTTGTCGCCCGTGGTTCTGCCCCCCGCCGTGTTGCTGCAGCTACCTCCTCTTCCCCCTTGACTGGCACCATCTCTGATGGCTTCCCTCTCGACTCACAGGGACATCGCTGGTGCGATCCTACCAATTTGGACTGTCATCGGTGCGGTCGTGCAGGCCATATTGCTTACAAATGCATGCATTCGATGCCTGCGTTTGTCAAGGATTGGATCAATTCCAATCTGCGCACTCCTCAGTCGCACGCTGCGGCTTTCGCTTCTGCCATCGACACTGGTCTCGACGTGGATTCATTCTTGGGGTTGTGGGAGAAACACATGGGAGGTGGCTACGGCGATGTTTCTGGCCCTGGTCTTCCACCGATTCGCACCTAGTTGGGAGAGGATTGTAGAATTGGGTGGGAGTTGTCGCATTCGGTGGGAGTTGTGATGTTTTCTTTTTCTTCTGTGTTTGGCGTTCCGTCTGTCCCAGGTGGGAGTGTTGAAGTGGGGTTTGGTAGTGTTTGGTTCAGACGGGTCTGCCTTCCTTATTTGTACTCTGTCACATATTTAGTCATGGTGTGACAATGTGACAGGGCTTTTCGCCTTCCATCTGGTGCTATATCTGCCTTTTCGGCTTCCATCTGGTGATCTCATTACAACACCTTTGGTCAAACTTTGGGTGAGGAAATCCCTTAGAAACACATTATGAAGGGAATCTTAGAAGTAGATTTTCCATTTTGTGCCTCAAAAGTATTTCAATTTTTCCCGCTAATTTGTATGAGTGTTTGGAGAGCCAAAATAAAAAATGTACCTCTAACATTCCCCGAGGATTAACGAGACGTGTGTGAACCATTTTAGTTTGCACTGAACCGGTCAATGTGGAAGTCGCTATGGACGGCCGAAGAAGTGCCCGCCAAAACGGCAGTGTCACACATCAAACGCGTCAGGTCACACATCTGTCTCGCGTCTTGCTGCTGCCTGATCCTTCACATGCCCGCTGTACGCACGGCGAAGGATCAGAAACAATGGAATCCCAAGAAGAGGGGATCCGCGGCCCAGCTGTCCTGCTTTTTGGGGTCTAATGCCCAGGTTTCTGGTCCCACGTCGCGTCCCTCTCCTCGGGGCAAGGAGAACGCGCCCACGTCCTCTGCTTCATCCCACCTCGCGTCAAGTCCCTATCGGCGGCCCTCCAGTGGTCACATATCGTCCGACGACGCGTTATTAGCAATGCAACTCCGAAGTGAAAAGTACGAGAAGAAGTGCCGCAATCTTACGCGCAAGGTCAGCCGGGCCTCGGATCGGAAGGCAGAGCTCGAGCAGCGCGTCGTGGATCTTCAGGCTGAACTTTCTGGGCTTCGGAAGTCGTCTTCGGGGTATGCGGCATCACTGCAACGGCAGCTTGATGATATTACGGCGGAATTGGGACAGCGGAAGCAGAACGAGATGGCGCTTCATGCTCGGAACTAGTGATCACCACGGGTCGGGTCACCCGTGGCGGGTCGCGGGTATGGTGGCAGCCAAAACTTCATGTCACACCGGAATTTTGATCAGATTCCTTCCAGATTTGAGATTTGGAAGGAACTAGGGGGTAGTTTATAGGCAAATTCTTCATTTCAGAAGAATCGGAGGTACTCCTAATTTAGGGTTCAAAACGGCGAAATTTTGGGCGGATTTTTTTTTATCTGTGTATAGGAAAGATGAGGTTGGAAGACTGCTGTTTTTGTGTGTAGGAACATGGCCTATATGATACCCATTTTCACTGTCTTCTTCCACTCTGCCTCCGCCACTTCTATCTCTCGCTTCTGCACTCCGCGGTGAGACCGGTACCTTTTAACAGCAAACTCGGCGACAGGTCCTGTAACTCCATGGCAATAGACACTGGCATACCGATCTGCACGTCGAAAAAATCTTCGAATGGTGGGCAGTGGACAGGCACGGAGAGCTTCTTCAACAAGGTCTTTGGATTTTTGCCGCCCATGCCAGATCATCATCTTCGTAATGGCCAGAAGAGGATTGGTCGGGTGGATGGATTTGATTTGATGTAAATGTGCCTGCAGAGCCCTCTGAGTATGCACTGCTCGTTTTTTACTTCTGGGCATCCTGGATGAGGCCTGTGGACGTCGGGGAGGCGCAAAATGGCAATTGATGGCGCGGCACAGCCATCGGCCCCCCTGATCCGCAATCAAAACGGCGAAATCGAAGTGGCAAAAACATAATTCAAGTTTTTTAATATTCTGCTCCGATAGATGTTGAGACCAGCTTCTTTTGATGCTTTTCCCACAGTTACAGAGTATTATGACTAGAACTGAGGTTGTAGTAGGGATTACCAAATCAGGACTCAAACTTGTCACAAAGTTCGGTCCGCCACCATACGGGTGAGCGCGGGTACGGGTACGGGTCGACTTTCACCCGCGCCACGGGCCGGGTCTAGCGGCGGGTACGGGTACGGGTCGCGTCCAGCGCACCCACGGGTCACCCGTGCCGATCACTACTCGGAACACACATCTAGTGCAGAAGCAGGCCGCACTGTCGAAGAAGGTCTCGCGTATTCCTGGCCGTATCGAGACCGGTCTTACAAAGCTCTCCTCGCGGTCGCTGACACGGCGGATAATCCGCTGTCATGTTGCATATGGCAAGCATCAGTCACTGCACGCGTCACTGCGTGGTCACTTGCACTGTCATGTTACAATGATTGTTACTCTGATCGCCGGATCCCGTCTTGTGTCACAATAAGTAATGGGTAATTTATTAGGGTAAATATTAGTTTTGGTATGTGGGACGCAGCAGGTGATCAGGGGCGGATCTTTCGGCCCGCTTGTCGACGATGCTTATCATACGTCGTTGCTTTCAGTGTTCGCTCTCGCCACTATGCCACCCAACCCGTCCCAAAACAAGAAGGACTACAGGCTCTGTCTCTGTATATCCAGTGACTGTAAAGGTCAAAAATGGGAGGGGAACGACGGCTCGATCAATGACGGCAAATGGTGTCACCGAAGTACTGAGGCCAAGTCTGCCGGTGACCCGGCGAACAGTGACGACGACGTCCAACAGAGTGTTGGATCTCGTGACTCCACCGACGAGAGTGACGGGGCAAGCGCGGGCTCATTCATTGAGGACGATGAGGGAGCTGCAGGCTACGTCGTTTGTGACGACCTCCTACAATATGGATC
>JARGXW010001362.1:0-23946 GCA_029204085.1 Mycena sp. CBHHK59/15
CTCACTGCCCCGCAGCTCGCGCGGTTGCTCCATAACAGCACCAGACAGGGCAGACAGTAATATAGAAGAGTTGTAAAAGCCCCACTTAGGGTTCGAGTCGTCCACGTTACTGCTAGTTTGCGGTCAGAAAAAAATTAAACCGCCTACAGTCCACGGGTTGCACCTTCAAGTATAAGACGTTGCAGAGAGGATTAAGGGAAATGGAAGAGTAGGGAGAGAGAAGTGAAGCTAGTGAAGTCCGATCAAGTGCTTCAACAGCAAACTTCCAAGAACGACTCTTTGACATTATTTGGCTGCTAGCGTACCACGTGATGAAGTCGCGTCGCGTCGCATCTCTGTCCAGAGCGTTGGAGCATTTCTTCGAATTGCCAGCAGATGTGGTATACATTTAAAAAGGACCTGTCTAGACAGGGATTTTTACACAGTGGACCCGCATACTCTTCTGTTCTCGGCTTCCACAAATAAAAAATTTACTCTTTCACAATGATATTTGTGATGTTCAGACGTGCCGACTTAAGAAGAACTGTAGACAGGGCCCAGCCGATTGAACTTTGGACAAGCCAAAGCTCCGAATGGCAATGTCAATGGTCATTGTACAGGGTGTTGCAGCAGTCCTTGATTTCGCAAGCCGTGTTTGTCCATGTTGAACTTAGTCAAACTTTTGATGGATGCGACCCCAGCTGCGCGAATATTAACCGCTAGCTTCGCTACAAACATCCAACGAGTACAAGATCAATAATCCGAGCCCCATTCTGTCAGTATATATGAGTTGCGAATCGTGGCGGAAGAGAATGTGAGATGATGTCACGGTCCATCCATCAAAGTCGTTACAAGAACAAACATGGTGGCGAGGCTTCCGCGTTCACGTGGCAACCTGTATATAATTAATTACCCCACACGCGCACTTACCTCACAATCCCACACCCTAACTCCACTGCAATTTACTTCTGTCATGGCCGACGTCGCAATTTCATAGCGCAGCATCCACCTGCTAGTCAGTATTTGTCCTTGAACCGTTTCCCGTAGTTTTGTCCAAATTGTCCTGATTTCGCTGCGAAATCAAGTCAGAGTAGGTGGCCGACGCCTGTCCGTTTCTACGAAACACAAGCACACCCCGCACCGTGAGTCGGCTGAGGATCACCTCCCCGATGGACTTACTTACAGACCGACGTGCGCGCAGCGACCCCACCAGCAGCGGCCCCCGCGCCTGTCGACGAGCCCGTCGTGGACTACCCACGCCCCGCGCCCCCGGCCGCCGGTGAAGACGCCCCCGTCCGCCACCGCACCATGAGGAGGAGCCTCAGCGGAAGGACAGGCGGCACGAGGACGAGCGCAAACTCATGGTGCTGGCACAGCGCAAGGCGGAGATGACGCGCCCAACTCGAGATGCGAAGAGTGGCGGGAAGGCGTTCGGCGGCGCGGGCGGATCGCGCAGCCGATGAAAGATCTGCGCATTTGAATCCTGTGCGGCCGCCACGTTTTAATCGAAACAAGAGGCAAAGTGTACGACTAGGAATAGGTAGTGCGTTTGATGTATTTTTGTACTGTAACTTGTTCATTCAGAATAGGAATTGTTAATTTGAACTCAGAATTACTAGTAGACGATTCGATGGTGCTCTAAACTCTTGTCTTCCGTCCTCCGCGCAGGACGGCTGACGGACGAGCACGACCACGAAACATGGCATCCCGCGCCCCTGGCTCGCCAGAAGCCGCCCGCCGCCTCGCTCGACGGGCACCGTATCTCTGCCGTTCCGCCATCGGAAGCGAAGCAGTCCTGGCACAGTGGCGATCCGCACGTCTCCGGGACTTCTGAATCGCCGCCTGCCCGCCCTCGCTCTCACACACGCCTGAAAGATGGAAAACGCCACAAGTGCGTCCCCCGCACTCGGGAAGTGCGTGGGCTTAACACAGTGTAGATGCAGCCACGGCTGGCGAAGATGCATATCTCGCCCGCTGCGCGTAGGACGATACGCGCGCCTCGTCGAACACAATACGTCCACCCCGCCCCACTGTCCCCCACGCCGGATACCCCCGTCAGGCGCAGGATCCGCACACAAGCGGAGGGAAATGCCCTCCGCGAGAAACGTGTACTCACTGAGGACGATGCACCTTTCACCGCGATGCGCACGCACCCCCACCGCAACGGCCTGTGGGCTTCCTGCGTGACCTGCTCCGATCCGTAATCGTGCTGTGCGCCCTGCCGCAGGATGCGCGCCCCATCGTGGCATGCACGTCGCAGCGAGCACTAGCCTCCTACCCGCCGGAGCTGCGGGTCCTCGTCAAGCATGATGCGCACGTCCGACCGGCACGCCTCCTGCGCGTCGGGGCCGCCTCGGCAAGCGCTATACTTCCCCATCAAGTGCTGCACGTCCTCAGGCTACAGTCGCACTCCTCCAGCACACAGGATGCACCCTCGTCTGGCGCGTCCGCAGCCCGTCACACCCCTGCACGTCCGCTGACCGCCTCCTGCGGTCTGCGCTCACCCAGTGCAGCCGTCGTGCACGAAGACGACCTACGACGATGGCTTGCGCGTCCGCGTACACCGCCCGCGCGCCATGCACCCGCCCACGACGCCCGATCGTACCTCCCGCGCACCCGATCACGCAACACCTATGCAACGCGCCAGACATACACGGCGCCGCAGGACAGCCGGAAGGACAGGGGAGGCATCGGCCATATTGATGCACAGTTCCTGGTTGATCGCGACGGGCTGCTATGAGGTGGGGTCGTCGTCCCTACGTTGGAGTTGTGGTGTGCATCAAGGAGTGCGAGACTCGGCTTGCCGGGATCGCGACTTTTGGTCAGGAAAGTCACGTTATCCGAGTGAAGCGCGAGGGGGAGAGGGAGCACGGCGGACGAAGGAGGTCGCGCTCAACTTCGACCACGGAAGCCACTGGTCTGCGCACATGCCCGGCGTACCTCCCGACGCGTGCTCTCGGGGCCTTGCCCGTGATGCGCTCCACTCGGGAGGTATATGCTCGGGTACGCTGCGCGAACGACTCGCGTGGGCGGAGGAGGGCGCGAGCGAATTCGGGCGTGCGAGCGTCAGAACCAGGTGGGGACGCAGTTCGGCGGGTCGGAGTCAACGCCGTAGGCGTAAGCCGTCTCGGTGAAGGTGTCGAGCGGCATGTCTGCGCCGACCTTGGTGGAGTCGCCAGCGCTCCTGGGATGCACGCATGCCATCCTCGCCCGGGAACACGAGAGCGGGCTATGTACGAGCGGTCGAGGGGGGCAATGCGCATTGGGTGGTGGAAGAAGGGACGGAAAGTGAAGCCCCGGCCTGTAGGGCATGAAAGACGAGTCAATAACGTTCTGGGCAAGGCAAGGAGAGAGAACACACCCTCAGATACCCCTTCAACCGTCTGATGTCCCGTGTTGTCGTTCGAGCGGTCGAGGCGCGTCAGCTCGACCGAGAAGCGGACTTCGTCGCCCACGTCCTCCGACGAATCGTCATAGACCATGTTCGATTGCCAGGCTCCGTGGTCAGAATGTCGCTGTTGTTCAGCGGGTCGTCGCAGTCGAACGACATGGAGCGAGGAGAGTGGATAGCGGCCCAGCGCGCACAGGATGCACACATCTCTTCGGGGCAACGCATGCTGGGCGCACCGGTAGCGTCACGGTGCTTAAATAATGCAGATGCGGAGCTGGGGGACGCAATGAGCGTGAGAAACTTTGAAGGAGCCATGTCAAAATGGACTTTTTGTCTGTTCAGTACTACGTAAATAATGGAGGAAGAAGGTCTGCCTGGAGGGCCATGGTGTCTTGAAACCTTGCCTTGGAAGCCATAGACATTCGTTAGTTATGATCGTAGAGAGTCGGAAGTTGGACGGAAGGAGTTAAGTGTTCGCCGCGGCAAACTTGATGGCCAAGGCAACGGCCAAACATCGGTCCGACCATCCACATCCTCTTTCATCTTCTTCTGCAGTAGTGCCTGGTATTCAACTGGATCCCTGGAAGTCATTCTTGAGCCATAAGAATCCTACCCTGGACGTATCCTTCCCCGCTTTACAGTACAATCGACCTTGAGATTCCATTAAGAGAACACTCCGACGAGCCCTCAGGCCTCAGGCGTCCCCATGTCGCGTCGCCGCGTAGCCTACTACTATGACCGTATGCAACTCGGCTTTTCCTCCAATTTTTAAGTTCACTCTTAGGCCCTAGCCGACGTCGGAGCATACACCTTTGGATACAACCAGTATCTCAAGCCGCATCGCGTTAAAATGACGCATGACCTCATCTCCGCGTACGACATGCTCGGGAAGATGCACGTCCTGGTGCGTAGCCGCGCCCCCGCCTGAAGCGCGCTGATAAGAGCCAGAAACCAGCGCGTTCGTCTGCAGAGACCATGACGTCCTTCCACACGGATGAGTACGTGCAGTTCCTGAGCAGGGTCACGCCAGAAACCGCAGCGAAGCTGAGCTATAATGGGACACGGTGTGAGTCTGGAATCTGAGGCACGATGCGATTCTTAACGCCCTGGATCACAGTTCTGGTTGGAGATGACAATCCTCCATTCGAAGGAGTCTTCGAATTCAGTTCCATATCGGCTGGTGGATCAATAGGCAAGCCCCTCCATAATGGACGCAAATATCGTGCTCAAATATCCCAGCTGCTGCACAGCGAATAAATTCCGGCGCGGCCGACATCGCGATCAACTGGGCAGGTGGTTTGCACCACGCGAAAAAAAGCGAGGCGTCCGGGTTTTGCTACATCAACGACATTGTGCTTGGAATTCTCGAGCTGTTGCGAGACGTCCCGCGTGTGCTCTACATTGACATCGACTGCCACCACGGCGACGGCGTCGAAGAGGCATTTTACACGACGAACCGCGTCATGACGTGCAGCTTCCACAAGTACGGGGCGTACTTCCCTGGGACGGGGACGCAGGAAGATAGGGGGCGCGGCGAGGGGAAAGGCTACGCGGTGAACGTCCCTTTGAAGGACGGCATCACGGACGAAGCCTTCAAAAGCGTGTTCGAACCAGTGAGTTGCGTTTTGCGTAGATATCCAGGGTCCCCAATTCATAGAATAAAGGTAATCAGAAAATCCTCGAGGTATATCGGCCATCCGTGGTAGTGCTTCAGTGCGGCGCAGACTCGCTCGCAGGCGACAAGCTAGGCTGCTTCAACCTCACCATGCAGGGCCACGCACACTGCGTGCAGTTTCTGCGAAAGCAGAACATCCCGCTCGTCCTGCTTGGGGGCGGCGGGTACACCGTCAAAAACGTCGCGCGCGTATGGACGTACGAGACAGCTTGCGCGCTCGGAATCGAGGATACCATCGACCCGCTCCTGCCGTACAACGAGTATTTTGACTGGTTTGGTCCGCGGTTTCGGCTAGAGGTCGTTTCGAGCAACATGGACGATTTGAATGTCAAGGATGGGTCACTGAAGGCCGTCCGGTGCGAAATCTGTGACGGTTCTTCCTCATTTCTGAACTGTTGTTGTATTCTTGTTTTGACAGAGAAAAAGCTTTGAAACAGCTCTCGGACCTGGCCGCTGCGCCGTCTGTAGGTATGCATGATGTCCCCGGGAATCAGTGGGCACCATCTGCATCTTGGACTGGACCACGGGGAGGCCCGCGATGAACTGGACGTGAACTTACGCGTAAGTGCCTCCTGGACAATCCCGAACACTACGCTCATCTGCCGTTTCTGCCAGAACATGTTAGATATGTCAGCGGTCTTCCGGGATCGAATACGCCGTCAGAGGACTCGGACGCAGCAGACTCATCTGACGACGCGTCCTCGACGTCAAGGCGGCCGCGGAGGAATAAGCGGCTCATGAGTATCATAACGAACCAGTATTTAGATCCACCACCGCTCCCGACGACAAAGCGGCGTTTTTCAATGTCGGGATAGACGACAGAATGATGGAATTTCGCGTCGGTCGAGAGGAAGTGTTACATAGCTCGGAGGATCAGATGTTACGGATCTAGGCCGAGGATGGTGTGCACAGGGTTGTTAGTGTACAGGCTATAATTGTACAGTATTTTTCGTATTCTTTCACAATACTTGAACCAGAACGTTCACCAAGGCGGGTATGCCTGCAGAAAGACCTTTATCTCGACTTCTGTGAATCCATCTTCCCGCTCGCGCTCCAACGCCTTGACAGCGTCGGCCACATCAAACCCATATTCTCGTTGCAGCTGGTCAAGCGCATCCTGCCTGTCCAATCCCATCTGGACGACCGGTCCGCCGAGCGCCGAGCCCCCGAACAAAGACGACGCGCCGCCCGGACTCTTGACGAGAAACTCCCCAATCGCGGCCACTGCCTCCGGTCGCCCGTCATGAAGGCCGCGTGTCGGAACTCCCGAAACGCCTTCTTCTCCGCTCCTGGTCGATCTTCAGCCGGAACACCCGCTGCGTCCGGGTGACCAGGATGTAGTCCGTCCCCGCGCGAAGTTCTCGTCGAGCAGTTTGATCTGGTAGACGAGCGCCGGGGAGCGCTTGAACCCGGCCTTCGGGGGCCCGATTTTACCGAGGGTCGCCGACGGGGGCGGGAGCGCTTTCGGGAGGAAGAAGGCGGTCTCCTCGCTGTCTGTTAGCGAAACCGTATGTGCGCGGAATGCTGAGCGCGAGCTTAGCTTGACGTAGCACGCGTTTGAGTGTTTTGGTATTGCCGTTCGGTAATAGAAAGAAAATAGAGTGTTCAAATCCCTATATAATCAACTTTGTTTCCAACGCAAATCTACCTTAAGCAACCGACCAACGAGAGTTAATCTTCGTTAGACGTGAACACGGGAAACGTCTCCGTATTCTTAAGATTGCTGTACTAACCTTGACGCAAGCGTAAAGCGTTACTTCAAAGATAGCCGATGGTAATTTCTTAATGAGCTCTTGAGCTTCACTTAGAATCACGCAGTTTTACAGGGTCAACTGTATATGGATTGAGCAAGAGATAAAAGGTGTCCCACATGAGGGAGACACTCCTCTTATATACTAGTTAGAGCAATATAAATAAATGACTCGGGGGGAGTCATGAGGCAGAAAAGGCGGTGTTAACCCGCAATGTTGACTCATATTTGGATCCGGGCGGATCCGTGATGAATCACGTGTACGGGCGCTACGAGTGTAGTGAGGATTCTCGAATTCCATCACATAGCCCCCCCAGCCGAAGTACACTCTGGAAGATCAAATTTGGTACAAACCCGTAGGTAAAGAGTACAAAAAATTCGGTACCATGATAGGTAATTGTACAAGGTCAAGAAAGTACTGCGAGCCGCAATAAATAATGTTCGCTGTACCGGAGCGTAGATGAGCAATAAAAAGTACGTATCAGAGAGCCATCCATCAACAGTCGATTCCGTTCCACGAAACATCACCGTCCTCCTCCGACATCACGCTGGTGTCGAGATCCTCCATATCCAAACCCTGCTCCATTAAGTACATGCGCAGGAATTGATCGGACGGCTCCTCAGCACAGAGATCGTCGTACCTGCAGTCGGGCAAGGGCCAGATCGTAATGTAGGTTGCACCCTCGCGTTCAGAGAAGAGGATCCGTTGAGCATTGCGTGAGATAAAGCAGGCACACACTTTAAAAATTTGATGAGCATCGTTATGGCAGTAAGCGAGAACAGATGGTTACCAAAATCCATCTCGTTCGCATAAACTTGATGACTCATCAACCGCTTCAGAGATTCGTAGCCACCGTAGAAGGCATTCTTCGAAGCACGATGAAGGAATTCCGTGTGCGACATATTAATTGGTGCACCCCAATTCCACTTCGAATGGAAGCCGCACTCTACAGAGTTCCGAATGCAATTAGCAACCCAATGCAGATAATAGGTATAAATCTTCTGCGCAGCTGAGATGTACTCCTTGGCGGCCGCAATGGTTTGGAAAACGACATCGTTGAGGTCGCGTGAAGTGTAGCCACGAAAAAGGGAAATACCGGGCATCAGAGTCCCGAGTTCCTTGAGACCCTGCTTGGGAAGTGACATAGGAATATGAAGTCCATCGCCGTTTCGTCGTGGGCTGTGGTTATTTCCGGCGCAGTGAATCGCCGCAACGAGCTTGTCGAAACTGTCGAAGATGTGCTGCAGGTATGTGTCACGAATATGATAAACCGCGGTGCCGTAATTGATTTCGGGGACAATATCGTCCATGGTGGGAGTCCGAAGTGTGATACCTGGGCCTAACATGACGCGAAAGAGCAACCTGAGCGTCGGGTCGCCTAAAATAGAGTCCAGGGCCAGCCACGGGTTGTTGATGTCAAACGTCGGAACCAATGCACATGCGTTGTCAACGGAAGGTCCACCTTACACCGATTTTCATTAGGTTCGGAACAAGCCGCCTTCTCAGCATCACATGACATTCACGTGCTTCGCAGGGCAACATCGAATGTCTGGAAACGTTCACTCTATCAGTGACTCGTTCTGGACTGGAACACATGTTCTCCAATTCCTCGTTGTTTTCCTGCAATCTGGGCACTTCGAGATGAATTCAAGCACTTCGGAGGCTGCAGTCACCAACTTTTCTCCAGATTCTCCAGATTCTCAGTACCATTTTCTTCATCTTCAGCGAGTGCTTCCATCTTTCAGCCACAATGCTGTCGTTTGTGAGGCAGTATACACCCATTCTCGGCTTGCCATTCTACCTGGAGACACGACCTCCGCTCGCGTACAGTGCCCGTCACACTTCTCCAGCACGTGCTCATCGGGCCGAGGAAATTTTTGTGAATTATTTGTGATTTTTCTAGCCAGGAAACTGGCCAAAAGAATGTGTTTCGCACAAAGATCTCATTTTTTCCCACGGTGTTTCACTTTTCCGGGGCTCCGCGATTTTTTTTGTGTGTACCTAAGTGGGGCTCTTGTCAAACAAGACCAACGGCCTCCATCACGTCAGACGTCGTGTCCTTCCTTCCAGTCCACGGGCGAGATGCCGAAGAAGACGAACGGAAAACAACGGGCCGCAATCAATCGTGAAGCTGCCAAACGCAATGAAGCACCTGTCGTCCCTCGCCTGCCTGTAGATCCGTCACTGACGGTGGACCCCACATTTGTGGATTCTGATCCTGAGTCGGAAGCCGGACAGCCAGAAATCTCGGCGCCAGTGGAAGTAGATATTTTTACCAATGCTCGATCTTAAAATGGGGTAACTGACCTCTGCTTAAAGCAGATTCCGACGGCATCCACCTCCCTCAAGCGCAAAAATCCGGATGACGACGATCTCGGGCGTGCAACTGATTGTTGCATGCAGCGTGTCCTTTCACTCCAACAGGACTTCCGCGAGGAAAAACCCCTGCTTCAGCTGATCATTGAGAAGGCCGGCCACAAGTGCCTATTTCTGCCGAAGTTCCATTGCGAACTGAACCCTATCGAAATGGTTTGGAGCCAATTGAAGCGCCGTGAGTCTCTCAGTTTTATTTGGTTCATCCGTCTGATTATTGCCAGGTTTCCGTGAATTGACCGACGGAACATTCCCCTGTGCCAAAACCCTTGTCCCGGAATCACTCGACCTCATCTCAAATGATAACATCCGTCGCTACTTCGGTCATTGCTATCGATACATGGATGCCTACAGGTGTGCTTGCAGTGAAATTCTTCGGTATCTCGTCGACTTTCTTGCAGGGTGGGTTTAAACTTGCGCCAAGCTGCATATGCAGTAAAGGAGTTCAAGTCTCATCGCCGGATCCCGGCGAACGTACACGAGCACGTCGGCATCGTCGAGCGCGCGTCCAGGCCCTAAAAATCCTAACCCTAATCCGTCCCAAAAAGGAAATTACCTTACGTAATAGGGTTACGTTTCATTTTTGTCGGGGTCGAAAAACAAAATTTTGTTCAATCGTTCTGGGAAGCACACCATAGCTTCTTTAGCATCTCTTATGGTGTTCTGAGGTGTTTTTAATGTGACTCTTCCTTCGGGCAAAATGTAGTTACAACTTCTATATTTGGGATCGATCACTGCCAAATCCGGAACCGTGATGTGGTGACGGGCACTGTACTACGGTTCGGTGCCGCCGTCGGGAACACTTGCATGTACGTGCTCAAAGCGCTATATATTGGAATGCCCCCTGATACTCGAACTTCATACAGTCGGCTTTTAGAGTCTGGAAACACGGGATTTAATTTGCGGCTAGACCAGGCCGTCGAGGCAACCTTGGACAATTTTTTAGTCTGGGGTGTGGAGACACGTGACGTTGCGCTCTGCCTACGGAGGTATGTTTCCAGCCCGTGCCCGTGTGAGAGTCAAGCTCCACCTTTCGCCAGATATTGGTCGATGGTATGATCAACCTATGCGAGGAATGGCTCATAATGGTGAGTTCCGATCCCGGCTGATTGTGGCCTGAAAGCAAAGGAGCCGTAGGTCCGTCATGTCGTGAGCATGGTGCCGGATACAGCCCTCAAATTAGCCACCGTCGATATGCATAAGCAATATATGCTCAAGCTCGCAGTTCTTGAAGAAAGTGCGGCTCTGATTGTAGGTTCGAGAATTCTCTTGGTACGAACAGGCTCCCTCATATTATATTACGCACAGGCGGGCTATCGAAACTGTCCCTGGTGACAGAGTCTTGATACACAGAAGCCCGGGTGTTCTTCTTCGGTTTTTCCACTGCACCAATCACCTCGAGAAGCTACCACCACGGCGTTAGGATAGGATACCTATCAGATCAGGATCACATACCTTAAGGACGGCCAGATGAACTGTGTGCGGCATGCAACGCAAGCAGGAGTTTTTGGCCGAGAAGGGAATGTTCTTCTCTAGACACATCCGTTCAATCGCCTCGACGAGAGTATCGTTGTTGGTAGCATTGTCCATCATGAAGGCGAGAACCTAATAAGATTAGTTACTTCCAATGCGAGCAAGGAATCCGACGTATCCGGCCAGTCAAACCGTAGTCCTTCAGGGTTTTCCACACAACATCGGCCATGTTCTCACCAGAATGTTCGCCGATAAGCTCTTGAAAATCGATCAGGAGTTCCTCTTGGAACAGAGAGGTGAATAGACGCCAGAGAATGAAATAATCAGGCGCGTACCAAGCTTGCCGTTGTTGGTGACATAATGGGCAACGATCGCAAGGAATGCGTACCCGTTCGGGGAAGTCCACGCATCCAGAGAGATTGAAATCATCCCCTCGAGCGACTGAGAACGAGCTGCGCATCAAATATCACTTGTTGAGTGGTCATTCACTTACTGCGAAAAATGTGCTCAATTCTTTCTTGAATTCCTTGCCCATCTCGTCCACGCGGCGTTGGACAGTACTTGCAGATGGTATGATCAATCCCGGAGCGCGATGGTGGACATAATCCAGCAAATTGCGCAATTCGGGTCGTTCAACCTCTTGGAACGGCTGGTCGCAAGCAATCAACCACTCAACAAGCAGTCGTTCGATCCCAGGGACCTAGAGTTACAGGGTAATGAAACTTCGCACTGCTCACCAGATTCTTCTCGTTAACCCGCGCGAACGATTCACGAAGCGACTGCTGGCGCTTCTCCTGGTAGCGGTCGAGGAAGTCCACCAGCTCCTGGTGATCTACAAAGATTTGTCGGCCTTCTGCGATCTTAACCTCTTCCGCGGTGAGAGGCGTTGCCCGACTCTTCAGAATCTCAAAGAAGCGATGCATCTCGGGGGCGTGAGACTTTAGGTGTTGAGTTAGACCTGGAAAGTGTCAGCGCCTTCCAGGCACGGAGCTATCTCGATCGAGCTCACCGTTGAGAGTGCCGCGCATGAGCTTTGTCATTTTGAGTACTTTTTTCGATTCCCCGTGACGGCAACGATAGAACTTGTCCCCGGGCTCAGATCTTTGAGGTGGTTTGTATCGGTGACATCTTCGAAAAAGTGCCAGATTGGGTTTCGCTTCCGCGTCTTTTGGTGTTGCGTGAGTATCTTCTAAGAGAAATTCTGGCCAAGATACACACCTCAGTTGTGGCGTCGGGGTCTGGTGTATTATTGGAGCTGGAACCAGTTGTATTTGACGAAGTGGCGGGCTGGGAAGACTTAGCCGAGTTATCCTTCTTCTGTCGTTTACGTCTCGGCTTTTGGGCCCCAGCGTTCCCGTTCCGGCGCCGTGAGGTGCCTTCTGGGACTGTCTTCGTTGGAAGACTATCGGCGAGCTAAGAGTCAAATTATCAGTACGTGAAGAAAATAGAGTATGCCGAGACATCTTACCTCCTCGTGTGTGATGGTCGCTCCTGCGTCAGTGTCCGAGTCGTCATCCTCCCCATTGCTGCCCGAATACATGGGGTCTTCAGCATCTGACAGAGTTTCTTTTTGCTTCCCCTTTGCATCCGATTGACGGGGCTTGACCTTCCGCTTCTTTTTCGGCTTATCGTCATCCGATTCGTCTCGAGCTTCGGCCCGAACGGCGTCCTGGAAGACCTGGTCCTTTCCACGTTTTGGACGTGACGATCCTTAAACGACCTCAGAAAAATTCCCAAGAAAATAGCCTCGACATACCTGATGGTTCCGGCGGTGGCGTTGCACCAGGATCTGGCCCAAAATCGATATCGGCCGTGTCTTTGCTGGTACCATCTGGGTTCAATGCGCCCTGCTCCCAGCCATGCTTGTTACGGACTGTTCCATCAGGTTGGACCGTGAAATTTCCTGGATAATTGAGTCCACTGTTCACACGCTCCGGGTGCCATGCCTCAATTACGAAGACAGTGTGCCCTCCGCCATCCAAATAATTGTTTTTAGAGCTATACAATATCCCACACAACCTTCAAATCACGACACAAGAGATGATCTCCGCAAAACATGCAAAATAATATATTATAATTACTACCGGTAGGGAAGGGCGCGGGTTCGGGTAAACCCGGCGGGTTTGCGGGTCGGGTCGAGCGGGTACGGGTCACGGGTTGATGGTATTCCAGACCCGAAACCCGCGGGTTGCCCTCGGGTATGAGACACATAGGCCAAACTCACTGTGAAACCATGAATAGAGTAAGTTTTGCTTGTGCAAAAATGTGTATGAGGTCTAAATTTGCCCGCAAGATTAATTTTCTCACTTAAAAACACTGTCCCTGGACGTGCCTGACATCGGAACCTTGTCGGTAGGCGATGCCGAGACCCGGATCACGGTCGGCAGGGCTTGCCGACGACCCGTGAGCAACCCGTAAACCCGCGGGTTCGGGTTCGGGTTTTACGGGTTGGGGTCCGGGTCAACTGATTTGTACCCGGACCCGGACCTGTGCCCATCCCTAACTACCGGCGGTATGGAAAGATTCTGAGGACGTCATGCCCTGCGGAATTGTCGTGTGATTCTGCTCATATAGTTTTCAGAAATGTACGCTGAGAATTGAGGTCGAATGCGAAAAATAAGTGATTGTCGTTCGCATTTTACCAATACACTGCGCAGTGGCCACTGATCAGAACATATTCATCGGTAATGACAAATGACTTACATCCACGAAATATTCGATCACACAAATATCCTTAATGGTATTGGAAAGGTGATGGCAGGGATCAGGCACGATGAGCACGGTAGCGACATCGGCCTGCACGAGTTCCCTGCCAAGCTTGGTATTGCCGGTGCTGTCAGAACCGAGGGACGCAAAGTGTTGCCTCCCAATCAAGTCCATGACCTGCAAACTGAATCAGCGCGGGCATCGAAGCGAGAAACCTAAATAAGAGCTCACCTCGAGGATGAGATTCTTTATATGTACGCCGGTGTGCGAAAATCCCGAGGCTTCGTCGCCTTTGATAAAGTAGACTTCGCGGTCGGGTGTCGTAACGTGGACAGACTTGCCGCTTGCGAGTGTCTGGGCCCTAGGGCGTTTCACTGGCGTGCATCGAGGCAGGCGCGTGACGCTTCGCATGAACGGACAACAAATCGTGATTATCCAGCTCGCTGTATTGCGATATGACGGCCCTGCTGAGAGGTGCCTGGTGGAGAGAGAAAATTCTCCGGATCTCACGGATGCCCACAGGACGGCAGATCATATTCCGCAGGCGTTTCAACGGCTCTCGACAGCCAGTAGACACGAGTTCTGGGCATCTCTGGTGCATGTGAAATTCACCAAGCACACAAGCGGCTGGTTACGCGACCGACAACGGCATTGAATGACCGCGGTGTGATATCATTCCGGATCCATCAGGGACGCTGCGTTGTCTCGTTGTCCACTTTGCATTTTGCATTTGTTCTCATAGCGCAGGGAAAGCGGCCCGGGTGTCGCTGCGTGATGGACCAGGATCAATTCAGCAGCAGTATCTGGGGTTCGACTCCCCGCGTCCACATTCTTCGACACTATTTTCGAGTCTGACCCAGGAAAGGAGAACTTGCGACGCGAAGCGACTGGGTTGGCAAGAGACGGATGGAGATGAATCCGCGGATGTGGTACTGCGGCTAAAAGCTAAACACAGCACTTAGGAGGTTCGGCACCCTGCATTGGGGTATGGGACTGAACGACTTTTTTCTTTCTGGAAGACGCCCCTCACCCTTGCTCGACCTCCTATCGTCGCACGGGCATGCAAGGAAAAACTCGAGGAAAAGAAGCCGAGTATCCTGGCCCCGAATCGAACGGGGTCCTTCCTCTGGACTTCCATCACGCGCATCGAATAGCTGACGAGGACGTACACCGTGCACCACCAGGACTTTCCCCCAACCACCGACCTAACTACAACATGCGAGGTACGCATCAAGTTGTAGCATCTGTCTATGAGAGGCTACGACCTAACTACACATCATCAACTGATGCAACCTCAGAAAAGGAGAAACAACACAGAGCATAGTTTAGATATGCCCTGGCCCCAAGTCGAACGGGGTCATGACAAGAAATTCATGAGAGACAGGGGGTTCTCCAGACTGTCCCGTAGTCTGAGTAGCAATTGGCACGATTTTCTCTGGTGAGGGTAGAAAGGATAGGGTAAAGGAAAGCAGACGTGGTGCACGGCGCACTGCTGCATAGAATAGTCCCATTTTCAAGGAAGCATTGAGCAGTAGATGGGGTTCGACTCCCCGCGTCCGCCTGGCTCGTTTGAAGAAAGCTTTTTTTTGCATCGTGGGAGCCAACCCGCCTCCTCTTTTCAAGAACTCAATGGGCAGGAGGAAGCGGACGTGGTGCACGGCGCACAACTGCCTTCACTAAGTATCCGAAATTGAACCATTCAGTCCGGGGTTCGACTCCCGCGTCCGCTTATACGACGGGTATGGTTTTTTCCCTCCCGTTTCGATTTTCGGATCGCGGCCGAACGGCGAGAAAGCGGGCGCAGGGCCAGCATATCGTGAGAGGCAGGGCGTGTGTTCCTTGTGCCATCAATGCCTTTTCTCTGTGTCCGTTGAGATTAAATTAAAGGACAGATGGGGAGAAAGCGGACGTGCACAACTGCCTTCAATATGAAGGACCAACCTATGCATCTGGGCCGCTTTTATCCTGGTATGCATACCGGCTTTTAAATGGTTTGCGCAAAACGAAATGACCCGGCAATCCCAGCACCAAATTTGCGCGCCACCGACGATGCTGCCTGGTTCGGGCCCGCCTACAGTACCGCAGCGAGCAATCCAAACACCCATTGCACCTGCTTAAACGCCTACCCTCTGGGAGAGGCTATCATTTTCAGGGGCTCTGCGCGCAGACGACCCTGCGAGTGAGCTGATGCTGGCAATAGGTGTTGTCGATGCAGGAAAGCCGCAGCACGGAAGGAAGGCTACGGGGATATAGGCGCTCTGAGGCTGCTGGTTTATAAACACCGGGTTTATGACTCCGGGGGAATTAAAAACACGGCCGTACCAGCAGTGGCCAGGGTGCCCGGGTTCGACCGCCTGTACGTCTGGTGATTCCCCCCCGTTTCGAATTTGGGGTTGCGAACGTAAAGGTGGACGGCGCGAAATTATGGGAGATGGGAGATGGGGGGGTCGTCTGGGCCCAACAACAGTTTGGGTGTCCAGATGTCCAGAGCGAGCGTTTCCCTCACCCGACGCGCCGTTTTTGGGTTCCTTAATTTCAGCTCGACGCCGAAGTGCGCGTGATGTCCTCTGACGCCGCGCGGCGGGTATCCCAGGTACGCGCACGCAAGTTCAGATGCCGGGGCGGTGGCCCAGGCCATGATCTTCTTGCAAGGCGATCTCGGGGGAGCGAATCACCCGAAGTGCGTGCGCAGCTCAACTCAACCCAACTCAACTCATCGTGCCTGTCTGCGGGCGAAGGCGATATCTGCACATGCGTGGGATGCATGCGCAGGACCGGCGGGCCCGATGATGTAGTGTGGATTTATAGCACGGGTACGGGTACGCGATATGTAGAACGGCGGGTGGGTGGATACGCACGCACGTAGAGGATAGAGGATATATGTAGCACTTGGTATGGGATACAACAGAACAGCGAGCGGTGAGCGGATACAGACAGACAGAAGGGAAATCTACGGGGCTCGTGGAGATGCGCGAACCCCCAAACCAAACATCAAGCGAGGAACGGAGGACGGCGCGCGCGCGGCTACCGCCGCCGCTCGGAGCGCACGTCGCTCTCCGAGTACCCGTGCGCGCTGGGGGGAAGCACGCGGGCGACAGAGCGAGCGGCGAGGTGGGGGACGGCGTGGGGGTTAGAGGGGGCGTACGGTCTGCTGCGCTGCGGGCTGGGCGGGGCGAACGCGCGGGGTGGGAACGCGGCGGCCGGCGAGGCGGGCGAGTGGGCGAGTATGAGGAAGGCGATATCGGCGAGGCGGGCGCGCCGGCGAACGCGGGGCTCGCGTGGTTGCGGAAGTGGCGGCGCATGTTCGAGTTGACGTTGAACGCGCGGCCGCACGCGGGGTGCGGGCACCGGAACGCTGCTCGGCGCGCATCAGCATCCAAAGGGCGCGACAGAGGGGAGGGGAGGGGACGCACGCGTGGCGCCGGTGTGCGTGTTCACGTGTATGCAGCGAGCTCGGGCGGTTGAAGCGCTTCGCGCACGTCGGGCACACGTGCTTCTTGCCGCTCTCGTCCGCGTCCTCGTCCTCGCCCGCGTCCGCGTCGTCCTCCTCGCCCGAGCCCGAGCCGGACCCGACCACGAGTCGTCGCGCGCGGGGGCGTAGGACGAGGTGGACGGGACGGTGGTGGTTACGAGGAAGGACCCTGTTCGATTCGGGGCCAGGCCATCTTTGGTATATATTTTTGGTGAATTTCAATTTTGCCCTTTCCCGGCATGCATCAGTCAAATAGGTCGATGGGAGAGGGAGAGCGTCCTGGTGGTGCATGGCGCACGTCCTCGCCGATTAAGTGGGAAATGTTCAACCTTGTGAGCGTCCGGCTCGGGGCCATCCATTTTTTGAACCTTTCTCTTGCATTTCTCACGCTGGCTGTGTTATCAGTCGATTATGCGAGCCGACCAGTAGGTGGATAGGCGAGGGAGAGTCCTGGTGGTGCACGGTGCACATCCTCGCCCTATCAACAGCGATTACAGGAGTGATTATGAGGAAGGACCCGTTCGATTCGGGGCCGGGGCAGGCTCCATTTTTTTAAACTCCAAGTCGAAAAATTAACTGGTCAGATCAGGCTGCAGCAAAGGGGTGACAGAGTCCTGGTGGTGCACGGCGCACATCCTTGCACAATAAGCCACATCAGATAGACTGATGAGGAGGGACCCCGTCGATTCGGGGCCAGGACATGCAGCAAATATGCACCATTTTTTTAATCTCCAAAAGTGCATATTGGTTGGTCAGATCAGGGTTAGCAAAGGGGCGACAGAGTCCTGATGGTGTATGGTGCACGTCCTCACCCTATAAACCGCAATTTTGGAAGTGATTATGAGGAAGGACCCCGTTCGATTCGGGGCCAGGACATGCAGCAAATATGCACGATTTTTTTAATCTCCAAAAGTGCATATTGGTTGGTCAGATCAGGCTGCAGCAAAGGGTTTGACAGAGTCCTGGTGGTGCATGGTGCACATCCTTGCACAATGAGCCACATCAGATAGACTGATGAGGAGAGACCCCGTTCGATTCGGGGCCAGGACAGAGTGCTCCCGCTTATTTTTTTTCCTGGCCTGTTTTCCCATTCAATAGGATGTTGAGCGAGGTGGATTTGAGGAGGGAATAGCCGGTGTCCTGTTGGCGCATGGTGCACACCCTCACCTGTTGATTGCGAATCCTCAAGTCCGCGTTCAATCTCAGGCTGGGGACAGGACATCTGTGGTTTGTGGCATGTATCTTTTGTTGAATCAAAACCGTGGCACCAAACCATAATTCGAGTTTTCGTCTCTTAGAGATGGGAGGAACTGAGTCCCGTTGGCGCACGGCTTACAACACCAGTGACCGCACCACCTGGGTCCAGTGCCCGCCCGCACGATTCTAGGCCGAGAGCCCATCGCCCTACTCACCCGGGTTGGAACGCTGGTGCCACAATCCGCGCGAGCGGTGTCGCGTTGGATTATCCATGGGGTGGTGACACGAACATGAGAAAAAATCGGACGCAGGTCTCAGGATCGCTTCCAACGAATGCAAAAATAAAAAGAACAAGGTCCTTTGGCCGACGACGTACGCGGAAGCGGGGAGTCGAACCCCATGTGCTGCTCAATCTTTCCACTGATAGGGACAAGTTGATGCAGCAGGATGGTGGACTCCCATGATGGGAGAAAAACATTGCCGGGAGTGGCTAGGCAGACGCGGGGAGTTGAGCCCTGTCTACAGCTCACACACACGGTTTCGTCTTTCACATTGAAGATAGTTGTGCGCCGTGCACCACGTCCGCTTCCTTCTGCCTATTAAGCCCCCAATGAACAGGACGCGTACGGTAGGCCCTCATAACCATCGAAAAAGATGCCTGCCTCCAAGCGGACGTGGGGAGTCGAACCCCGTCTACTGGTCAGGTTGTCTCGACGCAATGGGACATTGTGCACCGCACTACGTTGCTGCTCCTCTTCCCACCCAACTCCAAGTGCACCCCGACGCTGTTGTACATTCGGAACAAACCCTTTCACGGGTCCTTAGTACTAGGGATCCCCACCGTAACCGTACAATACGGCATACAGTTACGGTTTTTACGGTAACCCGTAACCGTATCGTATGGCCCTCTGGGAGCCTCGTACGGTTACGGGTACGGTACGGCTTGTGAGAAACACCGCCGCCTGGGCGCCTGGTGAATTTGGTGGGTCAGGATGAGCACGAGGAGGTAAGAATAGAGTGAATTTACACTATTTGCGCTCACACACCTTTATTCGACGCTGTTCTCGACGCCCGTATACCGTAAAAAATACGGCTTTACGGTGTAGAGACCCGTACCGTATACCGTCCCGTATGGCAAGAAATTCACAACCGTAAGATACCGTGATCTTTACGCGTATACGGTACGGTGGGATCCCTCCGACTCCTTACTGAACTCCCGCACCTCGCCGAGACCAACCCCATAATAGTCATTTACGTTTATCCGGCTACTAACTGACGCCGTCGCAGTCGCCAGTTGAAAGCCGCCGAGCGCGGGATCAGATTATCATCATCAACGATGAATTGTTGAGGGATTGAGACCCTTGGTCAGCACCGGCGATGCGACAAAACGGGAGGCCACGCGTCCTCCACGCCCGCCGCAGCGGGGGCGTCCGGGCGTGCGGCAGATGCGCGCACGAATGCAGAACAAGGGTTGTCCAGCCAGCTCGCCGTCCCTTGTTCAAGTCGCGGAACCGCGTGACGGACTGGAGGATTGGCGCGCGTAAGCGCGATGACAGTCGACTCGGAGCGGCCCGCAATATTGCTACCAGCGCGGTTCGAAGGGACCTCCAGATTAGATAGATATGTATTGGATTGGGGCTGAGGCAGTGTTGCAATACGACGCCTCCGCAGCAGAGATGCAAGATCCACTCCGGTGGACTGCCGTGTTGTGGAAGTTCGGGTCGAGCCGCGTGGAGGATTGGCGTGCGTAAGCAGCATGCGTGTCTCATTGATGCCAGATGCTGTGCAGAGGTGGACACGCGCTGGAAGATATATGGGAACAGCGGCCGCTGTGGAGATTCGCTGAGTTCTGTTCAACGTTCAACCCTTGAGTGCACTGCAATGTGGCGTCGGGCCCTGATAGACAATTGTATATCTTGGAGACTTGGGACAAAGTCTCTGCCGATCGGCGGCTGCTATTTAGGAAAGTTTCTTGTGAGATCGTGGAGATAGATATCTTATAGCCTTTTATTACCAAGCCTGGACGCTCGTACGGGGGCAGCAGACAGACATCTACAGTGAATTTAATTGTAACGTTAGCTGATTTAAAGTGAGCGATCGCGTTCGCGAAACTATCCGATTGTGGATGACGGGGAACAGCGGTTACCATGTCGATGAATGAAGATACATACCACGCATCGGGTGCCGGGGCAGGCGGCAGAGGCACCAGGCGCATCAGATCGTGTTAAAGTTGTTCAGGACCGCGGAGTACTGTCAATCTCTGTCAATGTACATGGAGACTTTCGAATGGGCGGTGATGTAGATATCGGTGAACGAAGTTAGAATTTTGAATAGGATCCGCGGTATCGGCATCAGAGAGCTGTATCGGCGCACACTGACATAGAGCCCCGGATGTTGACACAAGTGATGGTGGCGTTAATCTTAGGCCCAGATATAGCACGCAAGTAATTGGAGAACGATGAAGTGAACATCCAGGGGCGTAAACCACGCATAAACCATCGTAGACTAGTCAGCAACAATCAGACCCACTCCGCAACACAGTGGCAAACGCCGGATTACGCAGCGGAACGAGCTGAGGGCGCGGCGTCTTTCATGCTCGCCGGGTGACGTGTCGCCGAGATGGCCTTCGCACTTGCTTGGCCTGGATGGGAAAAGATGAGCGAAGCCCCGGGGCCCGCGACAATTTGGAGAAGCTGTCAGGGTCACACAGCATACACGAGGCCGCCGGCGAGTCCGTAAAATGCCGACAGTCCGAGCGACGCGGTGGATACTGAAATGAGGCTTGGAGGGCTTCGTGAGTTGTGACGGAAGCGGAGAAAGAAACGTTGGTTTGGTTCCGACGCTGACGCCAATCATGCACAAGCATCGCATATTCCACGATTTTCTCTCTTAGCGTTCACCGTCGGGGTACTAGTACATAACTTGCCCAGATCGGCGGAAACAAGTGTTCCGTCACTCTACCGCTCTAAGGCTTCCGCAGACTAATACTTGCATCTTCCCATGGTCCGCCGGATTTTGGATGAAGTTAAATCCCCCGATTCGCGAATCGCACTAGCCAGCTGGCAGGAATGCCTTGATCGATTAGATCTTTACTAGTTCTCCTTGGATCAGCGTGTAACTGCTAGCTACTCCCAGCAAATCCGCCGTCCACTCCGCGTCTTGCTGCTAGTATCCAATCCAAGCTTAGCATACCCGGGCGCTTCTCTGAATCATGCTAGGTTTAGTCACTTATTCCCATGCCAGTGAGCCCGAGCTCAAGTCTAGCTCCCCGAGTTTTATCTGCCATTCATCTCGCCATAACTTGTGAGCTATCTTTTCCAAAAGAACCCCACCCACCCGAACACCACGGTAAAGAGACAACGAAATCAACACCCTAACCCCCTGCCGTGGCCTTTCGCCTCCCCCGATACTGTGGGGCTCCGCGGACTCCTCACCCGCTCCCCAAAATCTTGCCTTTCAATTTCAAAGCCAATGTCAGCGCACGCTCCGCGACCTCCGGCAACCAAATCCGACACTGCGAGGCATGAGGGTAATGTTAATATTGAGTCTAACGCTGCAAACTCAGACTGATTACCACACCGTCGATCAGCTGCGGCTACCTAGCGGACCACGTATGCGGTTGAGCGGGGGCGTGCCGTGCCAATCTCTAGAAGGAATGCGTGGCAGCCCACACTTCATACCCGAGGCATTAGGACCGTTCCTGAATAGGTCCGACCATGATGACTCCAAATCGCCCAAACTCCTCCATCACACCGGGTGTGCCTGGTATGTACGCACCTCCCCGTCATATAAACGACCTATCCCAGCGTGTAGCGGTGACCTGATGGGACGTCGATCACCCCCAACTAACACCCGGCATAAAAGCCGGTTAGAGCCCGAGGACCAGAACGGCTTGAGGTACGAGGACGCATCTCGTTCGGTCGGTTGGCCGCATCTCTGCAGGTCCGCGGCTCATCTGTAGGCATCCCAATGGAAGTCCGGTTGGTGAGCTCATCTTTGCCTCTTTGCAAATCAGGTAACTCAGACTACACGTTTGGAAGACGTGGCGCAGGGTTGTCCGCTTACAGCAAGTTACACCATCGGTCTTCCATACGCCATCTCAAGCTATCCCTAAGTCGACCGCTAGATTGCCGAGGCCTTTCTCGAAAATAAAATAATCCTTCCAGAGTGCGAAGACCCGAGTCGGCCGAATCGGCGTGAATGCCAAGCGAGTAGTGCCCTGAATCGACGAACTTGAAAATTGAAGCGCCTTTATGATCGTCGGTCCGTTCATAAACCTCCACAATCGACCGGAAGCAAGCTGGACGTAACACACTGCGTTCCACAGCTTTGTAGGCAGACCCTGCCGACATGGTGTAGGCATACATGTATGCCTGCATTGGTCTACCCCCGTAGGCAAACCCTCTGCCTACAAGGCTAGGGAACGCAGTGACATTTGTAGTGCGCATATTGGACTCTGGGTACTGACATCAATTTGATAGAAGGCCAGTTTCCCGACCAAAAATTGACGTCGAACGAATCGGAAATACCGGATTCGGGTCAGTCAGGGCGGAAATCGACGTAGAAAGTAATCGGCGAATCTCCGGACAGCAAATCATTTATAATTCTTGTTGTGTCCGTGGAGGTGCGCATGGATGTACATAGACTTCAATAGTTAACAACTGCCAGTGCAAGCGCGTGGAATTACGGCAGCCGGTGTCAACTCGGGAAACACCGGTCCACAAACGATACCACGGCGGAAATTGGCCTTTGAGGCGGTGGTGCGTTCCAAGGATTTTCCACCCGAAACTTGGCGGTATGAATTGGAGTCCATTAACACCGAGGAGTAGACGTCCCGCCTGCCCCCCCAGATTATGGGGATCACCCACCTGCGACAGACTGCCTCTCAGACTCGCCAATTGGGCTGCGCTGAGTTGCGACACTGTCGCCAAAATCAGTCCAGTCTGGAGAGTGCCAGCGAGATGCAACACTGTCAACTCGAACAGTCCGCTTGCGTGGTCAGATTTGCGCTTCGTACTACCAAGTTACATACATGCTTTCTAGGAATAAAGGTTTGAATCATATTAGATTCACAAGTTCAGATTAGTCTGACAATACTTTGAGTACATTTACTCTACTGCTATGTACGTATGTCTATCCTCCCGCAAACCTCCGCTTTTTTGAACCCTGCTCTCCGCTTGTGCTCATTTTACCGCGGCTCAGTCGCCAGTCATGTGCCGCCGAACACGACCATGTTGGCCGCGGACACGGCGCGCCGCGCGCCGTGTGGCACGGGTCGATTTGTATCAGGAGAGGAAGGGTCGAATCTAGCGCTCGACGCGCCCGAGGAGGCCCCAATAGAGAGCCAGCTCGCAGCTCGTATCCATCCCACGACAGACCCTCATCCAGCCGAACGTGCTGGAAGCTATATGGCGCGAGGTGCTCCTACTGCGGTCAGGGATGAATTGTTGGCCTTGAGCACACTAAGTGGTTTCGGAAGCGCATATGATGAATGGTGCTGGGGTTGCGGCGGTTGCGAGGGATTTGAAGCAGACACGCGCGGGAGCTCCACAGACGGGCCAGGGGTGCGCTCTCCGCAGTTTGCACATGATCGCGAGGCCGTAGTGATTACAGTCAGTAAAGGGAGTGTGCGACCGTAACGCACCCTCCATCGACGATGCACCGACTGCTCGAGCCTACCAGGCCTCCCGCGCTATCCCCTAAATATGCCGAAGCATTGGGACGCAGCGCTCGCTGCTGGTTATATGCGCACAGTCGTTGAGGAGGGAGAGATAGTTCACAAACAGAATTGTTTGTGCTACTGTCTACCGAAAATGTCCGCGCAAGTGGCTTATATAACTTGGTCTTGAGGCCAATGCTTCACATGGCAGTACGAGTCCTATCCCTTTTTTGATCTTTAAATGATCCGAACACTGGCCCATTACTGATT
>JARGXW010001363.1:0-23939 GCA_029204085.1 Mycena sp. CBHHK59/15
CCTGTCGTCCACTGCACGCACTTGAATATTTTTGGCGGAAAAGTTGTACCGGATGACTTCGTGAACCAGGACGGCGATCCATATCTATTTCAGCTCTACAGGCGCTGGGGTTGCTCGAAGATGATCAAGCCCAGGCTCAGCAACCAGGTGGGAGGGAGCAATGACGCGCGATACGAGAAGATACATGCCCCGATTGGACTTTCAGACCGCTTCCAGGATGGAGTATCCGTCGCGGAAGAGTGGTTGTGCAAGGAGGGATTTCCGTCGCGCAAAAACTGACACTCGATATCATCATCCCTTGCTACCGTGTCCAGCTCGATTCCTCCGCCCGATCCTCGACTTGCGATCATCGGAGACCTGCAGCGTACAGACGATAATCATTATTGACAACCCGCACTCGGCCACTATCGTACAGCTTGAGAGGAGTACGCAAGACGCCCCGATGTCCGCATTCGCGTAAACACCCGCAACATGGGCGCGTCCTTTTCTCGCAACAGGGGCCTTGCGAGGCAACAGCAAAATGGGTTCTCTTCCTGGATGACGATGTTGTCGTGGAGCCGGACCTACTAGTAAGGCGGAGAAGTCATTCGCGCCCATCCAGAAGCCGCTGGATTCGTCGGCGTATCGTGGTTTCCACCGGCCAAACGCGTGTTTACGGCCGCGATCCACCTTGCTGGCGTCCACTTGGTTCTGGAACATCGCCTCGAAAATGAGCTCGTCAGATTTGCCTTGGGGAGTCACTGCGAACTCATAGCCCGCCGTGATGTGCAGGACACGTCACATTTGACCTTGACTTCCCGAAGACGGCGGCGGGGAAGACATTGATTTCTGCCGCAAAAAGCGCAACGCGTCCATTGAAAGCGGAACAAAGGGTTCTTCCCAGCTCCAAATCTCCGAATAACACATCCTTGGTGGGGCGGCGGAAGACGCTCCTACTGGCGCTTCTACATGTGGGCCCAGGCGATGGAGGTCTTGTCATGAAATACCCCGAACTTACCTACATCGATTTTCCAAATAGCGCGGAACTCGTTCTCGGATGCCTGATCTTGTCTGCGGTCGGTATCGGGTTGGGTGTGTTAAGGTCAACTTTGGATTTGAATGCGGATTTTCCCATCGTAGCTGCGACATCGTCCAGGACTGCTACCGTCACCTCTGGAGAGATGCAGACAGGACGCGATCTTTCGAGAGCAATGTCACTGGTCTGCGGTGGCTGGCTGCTGTTGTAGAAAGCGCGTTATTGCGCATGTCGAGTGAAGGCGGAAGGGTGGTGGGCATATTGAAACGACGTGAAATCAGGCTCCTTACTAGGAGATTCGATTGGTTTGCTGGGACATGAAAGGCGCAATACGAGAGGAAAGGAAGAATAACTTCCAGCGAATCTGTTTATTTCTCTTCTTTTTGTCAATGCGTGTCCATCTTAGTAACTTAAGTACTAGCTAGGTTACACGTTGAACGAGTAGCAACAATCGCGGCATATTGGTGTCGTAAAACCCGCTGGCATATATATTTCTGATCACGAGGGAGGAGAGTCTTGAACCGACGTCGCCAGCTGAGCATTAACGGACGGTACAAAAAGACCAGGAGTAAAGGGCATGCCCCCTGAAATTGGACGCCTTGGACACCCGTGCGTGCGAGCATCACTGGAAAAGGCGTACTGTAAATAGATCACGCTCGACGTCGGGAGGTGATAGAGAACGGAGAAGCTCATCACTTGAATATGAAAGGGCTTCGTTGAGCGTCGTTTCGTGGTCTTGAGATTCGTAAAACTTGTAGAATTAGGACAAAAGCAACTTCGAACGCCATACCCAAAACACCCTCGGGCTCTCTAATCGAGTGCATTGATCTCAAACCGCCGCCACTCTGTCTACTAACCACGCTCGGGACGGTGGTCTGCAGCAACGCGCGCCTCGATGGTTTCTGTGCAATACTCACTCTCAGCAGTTGCTACGTGAGATGGGCAGAATCCACGCACCGAGCCCGACGCACACGGCCGCCTAATACTCGGGCCACGGATAGTCCTCGATCCACCGGCGGTACGGGCTCCCCTAAAGCCGCCTTACTCCCTGCGCAGCGGCACCCTTGTGAGCCCTCGCCGTACCCAAGGAGGCACGCGAGGAGCGCTATGAGCGCTTCGTGTCGCCTGTCGCGCGTCAATCACCGTTCGGGATGCAGCGGGGACGCCCAACGCGTACCTTAGGTAAACAGGTAGCACCCGTAGCCGTCGTTGCGTTCGCCTTCGGCGTACTTTCAAGCTCCTCCACGGATATCCCGAACTCGGCACAGAACGCGCGGTGGGTCTGCGTTACGGACTCGATCAGTGGGAACGTGTTGGATTTGGTGGCTAGCAGGCTGGTGATTTTAGGTGAATTGAGAATAAACGGGGACGGACACGTACTTGATGAAATCGACGAAGGACGCCTGCGCGAGTGCCTTTCCCGAGTCAATGTACAATTGAGCTCGGCGCATCCCTTCCGCTTTTTCGGTGTGCACCTGGCGCGCCGTCAGAGGGGATCAGAGGTCACCGTCGCGCTGATTGTCGCCTTTGACACTGCACAGAGCAATACAGCGGCGACATGGAACCACGAGAAGCAACACAAACACGTCGCCGGATGCAACGCAGATGTGGGGGTGGTGCTGAGGGTGCAGCCCGTCCCATGGGTCGATGATGATCCGATGCGCGGGCGCATGAGAACGGTAGTAGTGCCGTTGGCCTCGTGCCGTACATCAACGACGAGGCCCTCCAGCTGGGGTCCGTGGATAGCCAAGATCTCTATGTTCTCGCCGTATAGTCCGTCGCGCACCACACGCACCTCAGGGTGCGCGCGAGCCAGCCGGTCGACGTCTGAGATCGTCGTAGTGATGTGCCGCCCTTGAGGAGGACGGCGCGTGGACCGTGGAGCAGGATAGCAGTATGAGAGCAATGGCACAGGATATGTGATGGGGTATAGGAGTCCATGCATGTATGTGAGGGGTGATATGAAAAAAGAATGAAAAAAACCGCAGAAAAATCACATCCTACGCTTCTTGTGTGTCCTGGTAACTTGAAGATAGTCCGGCTTGTTCAAGTCGAGACTAGTCGCGGGTCGTGGCTGTTCCTTCAAATCCACCTCGATCTGGGCATCGTTGACGAGCTGCGGTTCGTCGTCGGAGCCCGACGTGCCCTCTACCCAATTCGACATGCGCTTCAGCCACCTAGCGTCTGCTGCGTAGTCTCCCCGAGCGATGCTCGCCTTGACGTAATCCTCCGGCGCCTCGGCACCAGAGATATGGCTGTCCCAACTCATGGTGTCGTCGTCGTCGTCGCTATCAGCGCTGTTCGCAGACGGGAACATGCGAATTTGAGGGACGTCTGGGTCAGGTGCTCTGCCCTCGCACGAGGGAAGTCGGCTCTGAGGTTCGTGGAAGTCCCTGACAACAACGTAGGCGTATCCCTGGTCTTTGCTTTCCGGAGACGATGTTTCTTTTTTCAGCCCGCGAAAGCTTGGGGCACATAGGCGCCACATGTCCACGTCTGCTGTATAAGATGATATGGTTGAACGTTCTGAGGACGGGCATGAGAGTGGATTCGGCAAAGTCGGAAGCTTCAGCGAGTGCTACAAGGGAGCGCAGCACAGCATTGAAGTCGGAGCCGATCAGTTCTCGCCAGCGCTGCCGGAGTTTGCGGGCGGTGGAACAGATGGCAAAGTGAGGTGGTATCGTGGAAGTCAAGACGCGTAGTGGAATCGGGTTGGAAGGATCGACAGGGAGAACAGCATAGTCAAAAGACGTGCTGCCCGCATACATCTGACAGAACAATGGTTAGGATAGAGCAACACAACCCTGATGTAGAATGTGCACATTCTCAACAGGCTCATTAGGGACCTTGGGATCTGCGAGACAAGTACGCACCCAAGCCTTCCTCACAATGTCAGGATGCGGGACAAGGAGAAGATTGTCGTCCCTCAGGACATGCGTGTGCGAGTCCGCTAGAAAATGCACATAAGCAATAGCGAGGGCTGCGGTACAGAATCAAACACACTAAAACCGCGCAAGTACGCGTCGAGAGTGCCGTATTCCAGTGCCCAGGACCACTCCAGCGAATAGCGTTGAACAAAGCTTAGGCCCATGTTCACAAGGTTCGACGCAACTTACAGCTTCATGAGTGATTGATGGGGTATCTGTGTCGCCTAAGGCGTGAGCTGGCGCGGCAAGAGCAGTGGCGGGGATGCATTCGTCGGTGGTCATTGTTGTAAACCGGAGCTTCATAGGCCAAATCAAACTGTCCACTCTGACTTGCCTGATATGGAAGGTGATAAGATCTCATCAAAGATAAGCCCGAAAGGGAGGTGTCGTTGACGGAGACCGGTCTATATGACTTGATTTCGGCAGTTCTTGTCAGCCTCATCGCTGAGTGGTTACGCTTGGCCTGGGCTTTATTATTAGGTCATTGATATGTTTTTGTGGTCACTCGATCGACCCTCGAAGTGCGTTTCTTCTTTTTCTTTTATTCTGGTCTTTGGCTCCGCGCAGCGGGCCTAGCGGCGAGCGACGGACCACGCAGTGGGCCCCGCGGCGAGCGTAGGGGGGTCCGCGGGGTCTCCCCCGCGCCAGATCATTTAAATACCCTGAAAAAGTTAAAAAAACACTCCTACACTAGGAGAAAAAATATTTCAAAGCTCCACGCAGTGGGCCTCCGCGGCGAGCGGAAGCACCACGCAGTGGCCCTTGCGGCGAGCATTGGGGGGTCCGCGGGGGTCTCCCCCGCGCCTCATGAGCCTTATTCTGACATTAAGCGATATCTAAATATATTAGTAATCACATTGCGGGCGTTGCCAAATTACCATCAATACTGCCAAATTTGTACCAATTAGTTGTCGATTTGTCGCGATTGTACACCGTGACAGGTATTCCTTTCAGTCGGAATAGTTGAGTACATACAACTTTAGTAGGATAGGTATTCAATGGACACCTATTGTGCAGTTGAATGCCTATCGCACAATTAGTAAATGCATATCCCGCATTCAAATGCCTATCGTGCATTTAAACGCCTATCACGCGCTTGACTGCCTAACAAGTCACATCAGTAACATGAAAAGTGACGTATATTTTTAGTGACCACGGTCACAATTACCGCGCCCCCTTTGAATAGCAAGCCAATGTCCCTCGGTCCCCGCTGCGAAATTTGTGTATAATAAATACAGATGACAATAAGTGATTGTAGTATTTTATGCCCAGTTATGACCAAGGCTATGACCCCATTTTTTGAACATCCCAATTTGCGAGCGTTTGAATCTTTGCATTTACATGTCAGAATTCTTCACTTCCTCCTTGCTGAATTTGTCTAAATGAATGTACATGACCATTCTAAGTGAAAATAACCATCCTACTATTGTCCCCACCGGACCGGACAAACCGGGAACTCGGACAACAAGTATTGCTCCACCGTTTCTTGTTCAATTTGCGAGATCTCTCTTGAGGTACACTCTATAGGATGTGCTCTATTATAGTAAGATAAAAAAAACTGGATAAAATTCGCTCTCCCTGACCCATTAGCCCTTAACAATCTGCCAGTACTGTACCATTTCGACCGAATGTTCACACCATGTCACCCATCACCTCAAATGTTTACTGGGTTCGGTGTTCAAAATCCAACCGACAGCGTCACCTTCTGCCAAATGTTCATTCTGTCAATCAGCCTGCCCTTGCCTGTGCAGCGTTCCCCAATGGCGATCCGAAGACCTACGGGGCTCGAGAAGTTGATAGCAATATTTAAAATTCAGAGGTATCAGGTGGGACAACTCCATTGCCTTTTGGACTCTTTTGGACAGCTTTGGTCCGCTTCACGTTCACTTATTCTCTAAATGTCCACTTGCTACCATAGCCGAAGAGATACTGAGCAGGTACAATCACGAAACCGGGCGACACCGGTCGTACCATTTTTTTGGGGGGGATTCCTAGTTTTATGTACGCAGAGAAATGTAATTTATTTCTCTCTCATCCCTCTACCAATTCTCATGAGGGCACTTCACATCATACTCAATGACATGGTCAGTCAAGCCTGGGCCAGGGACAGTGGCATCAGATTCCTGGTCGGAATCGAAAGGGTTCTTGTCGACTCGTGTGGTCTGCTTTGTCCCGAGGGAGTGCCTCGAATGAGTGTGATCATCGGGAATATGCTCATTCGTAGCAGCCATCCATAACCTTTTGCGGCTGGTTTTGCTAGTGTCACTAGAGGCACCTCCACCACGAGATGCCATTGCTGATTTGATGGTGCCACCATGTGTGCTGCCAGAATTTGACTTGCCAGGCATTGGGCTCGGCGTCGGTGGTTCATCTGGCAAGGCAGATCACGATGTGGAAGGTGGTGGCAGGGTGTCGAGTATGGGGACCAGAGAGTCTAGGGAGGGCTTTGAGTCAGAGCAGAGTGCTTGAGGGAGTACGGTGGTGTTTGAGCTGAAGGCAGAGATGGCAGGAGTGGGTGAGTGGGGAGGAATTCTGAATTGAAGCATTGCACATGGGGAGTGGCCTGGAGTTCAATGTGTGATAGACAAAGGCAGAGACAGGGTGAGTGGAGAGAGCAGGGAGGTAATCCGAGTTGAAGCAGGGTGGCCGAGGAGTGGTCTGGAGTTTGAGGTGGCATAGTAAAAGCTGTGGTAGTAGATGTGGTGGTGGTGGTGGCAAAAGAAGCAAAGCACTTTTAAGCGTAATGACAATGGGCCCCCTATCCCAATCCGGACAACCCAAATAGACATGCGCTTCAGTCACTTGGCGTCTGCTGCGTAGTCTCCGTGGGCGATGCTTGCTTTGACATACTCCTCCAGCTCGTCGGCATCAGGGATGTGGCTGTCCCAACTTATGGCATCGTCATCGCCGCTGTCAGCGTGTCCGCGGGCGGGAACATGTGAATTTAAGGGACATCGGGGTCGGGTGTTCCACCTTCGCACGGGAGAAGACAGCGTTGAGGTTCATAAATATTCTTGACAACAATGTAGGTGCATCCCTGGCCTTTGTTTTTCGGACACGGGGACTCTTCTTCAAGCCCGAGAAAGCTGGGTGGTACATAGGCGCCAGCGGTCCATGTCTCGTGCATATAAATAATATTCTGGAAAGTCCTCAGAGTAGGCATGGCCGTCAAATCGGCAGAGTCAAAAGTTTGGCAAAGTGCTGCAAGTGAGTGCCACGCTGCATCGAACTCATAGCCGGTCCTGTGCTCCCAGTGCTGCAGAAATTTACGACTGGTGGAAGCGATCGCCAAGTGTGGGGGATTTTGGAAGTCAAGATCCGCGGTGGAATAGGACTGGAAGGATCGACGGGAAGAATAACATAGTCAAAAGTTCTGCTGCCATTATACATCTGACAGAACGGTGATTACGATCGAGCAACACATTCCTGATGCAGATACGTACATTCTCAGTAAGTTCATTAGGAACCTCTGGATCCGTCATGAGCGCACGGTCCCAAGCCTTCCTCACAATGTCAGGATGTGGGACAAGGAGGAGACTGTCGTCAGCCAGGACACGCATCGGGTCCGCTAGAATAGTACATATCGGCAAAAGCCGGGGCTGTGGCACAACATGAAACACACTAAAACCGCAAAAGTGTGCGTCGAGAGTGCCATATTCGAGCGCCGAGGACTACTCTAGCGTGGAGCGCTGCAAGGGCATTTAGTAGGCCGCGCGTCGACAACGTTCGTCGGTACTTTAGAGCTTCATGGCTGATTGTTGGAGTTCCTGTGTCTCCTAGAAGGTGAGCTGGCGCGGCGAGAGCAGTGGCGGGGATAGATTCATGAGTAGTAGACATGTGGTGGACAAAATCGTTTCAAGCGGTTGAAAATGTATTCAGATGCAAGCAGGTAGCCAGATTCCAGTCCCAGGCAAGACAATCCTCACGACGTGATTCGAAGACCGATTGCTTGTCCCGAAGATAGGCAAAAGCAACTCCAATTTGAAATTGAGAACCTCCTAGAGGCAATTCCGAGAGCTCGAGTCTGGGCCACCGAGCCACCTCACAAGAAGATACGTATGAAAAAATCGACGCGAGATTCTAGTCGCTAGAGTGCAAATCAGCGTGTCGACGATTATCGTTGTCTCGGAACTTCGAAGGAACTGTCCGAGTCACGGTTTCACCTAGTCCTTTAGTTACCGCGCCATCATAGTAGGCTGCCAACCTTATTATATAAGCATCCGTTTTAGGAAAACACGTGCCCCATCAGCGACGCCTCTGCCGTTAATTAGTGGACTCGTTTGGGGCTGGGGGAGGGAATACGACGCGTCTTTTCGTGTAATTACATGCCAGAATGACATATCATAGCTTCAATTTCATATCTCGACCATTTCCCCCTTCAATCTCGCCTGCGAGCATCCCTGCGGGCTCCAACTCCGGCATTTCGTCTTGCTCCTGCTCCGCCATGAGTGAAAGGATATTGGAAGTCAGTGGGGCGACTGAGGCAAGCTCCCAGTATCCCTCGGGGTTTATGTTGTGCCATAGAATCTCGAAGTTAACCATGTCTGTTGCTATTCCTTGTGCTGCAGTTGTCAGTACTCGTCCAGTCCCATCTGACCTTCAAAGTCCAGCATCGCCCGCATCATCCCTTGCGTCTCTGTAGACTTCTCCGCATTTGTGCCGACAGGTTGCATGACTGATATCCGGTTCTTGGGTAGTCTGTGCTTCGTCATCTTGGCCGAGTCGAAAGCAGCGGTCGGCGGTCTGGCCGGTTTCGGAGTGGAATAAAAGACCTCCTGGGCGAGTGTGTCAAGTGGAGAGTCGTTCTGGGCCATCGCAGCGCGTCAGAAGGGCATGATACGCGTCGAAAGAGACGAGACGCGTGAAAATAAATGAGTTGTTTGGTTGTGCATCTCCCATCATTACATAATAAGATCCGATGCCGCTAATCAGACGCGGTAACTAACAGACTTCAACGAACGAGGAACGAGTTAGATCCGTTGAAGCGTCTGTCTTAGAGAGACTAGGTTTCACCGTGGCGGTGTCACAGTTCTGTCGCTAAATTTTCGCCAATGTTTTCTTCTCTATACCCCAATCTCAGTGACTGATTCTATTCCAAATGCACAACTGGGACCACTGGAACCTATATTTTCTCAAGGCTGTCGATTGATGAGCGTCATGGCCATCTTAGCAAGACTCCGAGTCGAGTACTTCGTTCTCAAACATTAGGATCTAGCTGTCTCAGAGTGTTATCCGATGGCTCATCCTCCTATTCACTGTCTTCATATTCTCGGATATGTTTCCGCGGAACTGTACGCGGAACCAAAAAATCGCGATCTGACTGAGATCTCCCCCCTGTATTTGAGCAACCTTTAAGTCAGTACAGCGACCCTTCTCCCTCGGCCCTCCGCTCTCTCTTCATCATGTCGCCCCACAACGCGCTCCTCCTGTCCCCGGCTCGGTTATCGTAAGTCTTCTGGGAATTACCAGTGTCGGAAGACCCAATCCAATTTTTGTTCTAGGCCGCTCTTCGTCGGCAGCTCCCTCAACCTGGTACTCTTCACCCTGGAGCTCATTCAGGCTTTCGCCTATCTCGGCAGCAAAGCCCGCCGCCGTGACAGTGTCTTCATCAAGCTGGGCGTTCTGCTGAACCTGGTGTCGGATCTATTGGGGACAATGGCATGCTGCGCTGTAACATACCTCTATGTCGTGAAATTTTGGGTGCGCTTCCTTCTAGCTTATGGTGGTTTGTAAGCATTGACCTTTTTGTCTATAGGGAAATACCGACGCTCTGCAGAAACAATTCTGGCCAATAGTTGTCGTCGATTTCAGTGTCGGAGTGTCTGCATTGATGGCTCACTTCTTCATGATAACGCGGTACTGGCAGATGTTTGTATACTACCTCCAATCCCTTTCATCTAGCTAATTCCGTCGTAGGACAAAACACCACACAATATCTGTGTTTCTAGTCCTGATTCTTCTTGCCGCTGTGCGTCCGTCTCGTCCGTCAGCACGACTGAGCTCACTCTGGATGTTACCTTAGACCGCAGGAACCTTCGGGTGCGGGGTTTTGTTAGCTCTGAGTCCCGACGATCAGAGCATTCTACTGGACCAATTTTCTACGTGCGAATGTGGTATCGTCGGTTTCTTTGCCATAACTTTTATTTCAGTTTGGCTCTTCTTCTACACGCCGTCGGAGCTAGCATCATTGCCATCTTGCTGCTTTGGCAGCTCTACAAGAGGAAAGACACACCTGTCACCAGATGGAAGTGCGCATTATTCCTTTCGCCCCAGCGCCTTCTCACGGAAAACATAGTTTCTTCCAAAAGACAATTTCTTCTCTAATTGAAACAGGAACGGTGGCGGCGATCGTGTTCGCCGCCGCTTTTGGGATGTGGTATGGATTTCGCAGCCAGACGGGTGAGCATGGGACCCTGTATTGTATGTGCATTGTCTCAACCGTGTGGTTTCAGTATGGATACCGTTCACTTTCGTCGTGGCCCGGGTCTATTCCTGCACTATACTATTTGTCCTCTACACTCGCAAGGAGTCCACGAGCAATGCGAGTGGAAACGCGGTCGAAGCCGGAGCTGAGCCCGGTGAGCGTCCTGTGATATACGCAATATTGAGTTCTGACCTCGTCCAGCCAGAGCAAATAATGCCGTCAGCGTGATTATGTTCGCGTCAACACAAGTGAGCTTACACCCTTGCTCTGCGCGCGTCTAATAATACCATGTGCCAGCCCGTTACCACCCCCGGTGTCCTGGACGATGACGACGCCTTCCGGCTGACGGAGAAGAAGATGGAGCTGCATAACCACGGGATAGAACTACACTACCACGGACCGGCCTCGGATTCGTCCTCCGACGTTAGCAGAAATCTGAACGACGAGCTGCGGGAGATGGAGTCGAACAACCAGTCGACGGCGCCTCTCGCAATATCCGAGGGATCCCGCTACTCGTCGCTCTCCTCATCTTCGATCCCGTCTCCGATCCCGTCCCCGAGGACCGCGTCTCCTGCGCCGTGAGCTGTTTACGGTGTGCCCCTGAACTTTCTGTACCCGTACCCTTCGATGTAGCATGTAAAACCACCAACTTTGCTCTTCTTTATCGCGATTAACATTCGTTTGCAGTCAAAATGGCTTCTGTTGCTACATTTGTTACATACATCTTGTATCCACCTTTCTTATAACCTGTGAAAGTGAAATTCAAGCCAGATGGCCAAAAGCGGATGTTTGTTTCCCAATCCGATGCACCAGGCGAGCAAATTCCGCGTCTTCACCTTGTCTTCACCTTCGACTTTTCGCCATGCCCTCGTCCACTTCCTCGTCCTCATCGTCCTCGGGCTCAGGCTCGCCGGATCCCGAAATCCTCCCAGAAAAAAAGAGCAAAGCCAACGCCGCCGAGAAGGCCAAAAGCAAAGCCCCAGCAAATGGTATGAATGAGGGCGTTGACCCGCACTGGGCGTACATGCCCCGCGCAAGTCTGTTCTGCTCGACAAGTCCGCAGAGATGGGCGACTTTGACTGGGACGCGCTGAACGGCAACGACGACCTCGAGCTGTGGCTTATCCGCATACCGGAGGGGGTGCGTGTGTTTCTAGTAATTGTCGGTGCAGGCGTGACGGGGGCGCGCAGGTGAAGCCGAAGTACCTCGAGACGGCACAGCTGGCGGCCCCGCCGCGCGGGAGCAAGAGCGGGAAGCTGGGCATGCTGCAGCGCAAGCACACCGCGTACGATATCTGGTCGGTGGGCGACGACGCGCCCGAGGAGCTGCCCATCGGCGGTGAGGAGATCAAGGGCATCTCGTGCCTCCTCCCGCGTAGAAGCAAGAAGGGGAAACTATATGCTGGTATGTTTTTCTTTCCTTTTTCTCTTTCCTATGTATCCTGAGACCGTAGTTGTCCTGCAGCGCCCAAGCCTATAGCGCGCAATATTATCATATCCGCGCAGGCGGTGAAGCCGACGCCCGATCCGGCGAATGCAGATGCACCAAACGCGCGGCCGGTATACAAAAACCCACCTCGGGAATCGCACCCAAGAGAGCTGCTAACGCACAAGTTTATGCCGTACGGGTCCGCAATGGGAGATGCCGATGATGACTCGGGTGCTATGGACCTCGATTCGGAGGTGCTCGTCCTCGCCACTCCATTGGAATCACCACAGTCTCCGAAGGAGAGCAAAAAGGCCAAGGGGAAAAAGCGCAAGGGGGAAGAGGCAAGCGCTTCACCCAAGAAAAAACCAAAGAAAGCAAAGACAGCCTCATAGCGTCGTTTACTATTATTCCTACAATTGCACTAATATACATCGTGGTCTGAGGGTAAAATGGGTAAAACACACCAGCACGAATGATTATTCCAGCGGTGAGAAAAGGGATACAAGCAAGAAAGAGAACGTAAACAGGAGGCGTTATCCGACATCCATAGCATCTCCGCGCTCCTTGCCTTTGCCCTTGTTAGTGAGTTGCTCAGGATCGAATTCGGGCGAGAGCAACATGGCGCGGACCTCCTCGTCCACTCCCTCGTACACGCTCGTCTCGGGGAAACCCCACATCGAGCCCGGGTTCTGCCGCTGCTTCTGGTCGAACACACCCCCGACCGCGTCCACCCACTGCCGGCGCGTATCCACCAGCTGCTGCAGCTGTTCGCTGACCACAAGGGTGTTACTGTCGTCCGGTCCCAGCCCGAGCGCCGCGGGGCACGGCGGCGGCGGCGCAGGTGTCGCGGCGCCGTTCAGCGCGCCGCCCTCGCCGGGCACTGGCGTCCCCGCCGCGCTCGCGTCCCCAAGCTTCTTCTTCTTCTTCACGGCCTTCGGCCCATCCTTCTTCTGCAGCTTGGTGTACGTGCTCGCGATGTTGCGGTCAATCGAGTCGCGCAGCTCGAGGTATTCCTGGTAGCCGAGCCTGTCGCGCGCAATGGCTGCGAGGCGGCGCTTGCGCGCCTTGTTCGTAGCGACGACCGTGCGTAACTCGCGCTGCGCCTGCCGCAGGGCGGTGGCGATCGGGTCATCAACCTTCTCCGAGTAATCTGGCTGCGAACAGACGAAGGGTCAGATGCATCGAAAGCACAGAACGAGGAAAGCTGCACTCACAGCCTGATCGAGCAACCCATGATACCGCATCGTGTCCCGTATGCGCGCTTCCAAATCCGAAACGTTCATCTTCTCCTTCCGCGCTGCCGCCGCGCCACTCCCGCCGGGGCGCCCCTCCATCGCGTCCTCCGCTGCCTTGACGCCCTTCCACACCGTCATGTCCGTCATCGGGAGCAGTGCGCTCAGCACGCGTTCCGTAAGCGGCCCGTGCCCGCGCTCCTCCGTCAGCAGGTCTGGCTCCATGAGCGTCGACGGGTCCCACTTGGGCGCGGGCGGCGCGAACGCCTCGGGTGGAGCGTCACGTATCGTGCCCGCCCCCGGCGGCAGCGCGCCGCCGACGCCATACAACAGCGCGTCCTGCTCCGCCCACAGGTCGAGATAGTGCCGCCCGAGCTTGGGCAGGACGTACGGCTCGACCTCGTCGCCGGTGTGCTCGAGGAAGCCTATGTCCTCTTCGCGGATGGGGCGGATGTACGACTCGATGGAGGTGTAGAACGTGTTGACGGGCGTCTGCGCGGGCTGCTTGGCCTTGCTGAAGTCTTCCGTGACTAGCGTTGGCCGGCTGGGTCCTGGCGTCGGGGGCGGTGGTATTGGCGCGCGCATGGGGAGGAGAGCGACGGTAGGGGGGATGCTGAAATCGGGGCCGTTCTGGGAGCGTGTTCGGTAAACTGAGCGAGTGGTCATGTTCGAGTGAACAGACCTTGGAAGTAGTTTGGGAGCTAGCAACAGTGGATTTCTGCGCTTTTGGAGGATGCGTGTGTGGCGCTGGCGGAGTTGTTTTGCGAGGCCTTTGGACGTCTATGGGGCTTTAGGCACAAAGGAAAATGCGGCGATAGATGGAAAGGACCTTGCTCATGATCACTTTCGTCCTCCCGTTTCCGTTTCTTCTTCTTCTTCTTTGACTCCTCACTGAAACAACAATGAGCAAGTCATGCGAGGAAGATAATGGACTATCTCACGACCTGCGTGGATCTAGGGAAGATCTCGCAGACGACGGAGGAACAGATGATATTGGATGCGACGATAGACGGGGTTTGATGAGCAATTTCGGATCGTCGGCTTCGGGGAGAGGTGTGTCTGGATAAAGCCGAATATCAAGCAGAAAAATATGGCATCGAGACCAAAAGGCGTGAATGGGGCGGGAGTTCAAAAGAAATATAGCAACCCGAGTATGGGGGAGATATCAAAGAGGGAAAGTGAGACACATGATCAGAATCTGAGCGACGCGTCTCGACAAAAATACGTACAGTCGCGTTCCCTTTTGACCTTTTCAATTGCCTTGGCCTTTCCCTTCTCCCGTTCCTTCATCCGACGCATCGACTCTTCGATAGTCTTCAGGTCTTCGCCCGCCTTCTTCGCGCGCTCCAAAGTCTTCATTTTCAAGAGCTTCAGCTCCTCGTGCAGCGACTCGAGCTCTTCGGTCGCAGGGACGGCGTCTGGGGACCCTTGAAGAGTATAGAACGGATCGGAGACTGGGGTCTGCTGTACGGAGCCAATTTGGACGCCATCCTGTCAAAAGGACCTCTCCCGCCGCTGCCACCCAGGCACGACCCCGCTATGGGTGAGCAGGCGTCCTGAGTGCGAATCCGACGCTATCCGGGGCCGTCAAGAGGGCCGCTGAGGCGTAAACGCCGTGTCCTCCAATCAAGGCTGAGAACAAGTTTATCGTCACGCGCTTGATTACTTGAGGTGGCTGTGCTCGATGATGCTACGAGGGCAACACAGAGGATTCTCAAGAGATGCTCTAAGGTATCATAAATAGGGATGTCTAGGCTGGTACAGCTGAAATAACGATAAGGATACACCGGTCCATGGCGGAGTACTATATTACAAATGCACGTCATGTCTTCGTCTCAACTCTTGCACCCAGCAGAGACACAATCTCAAAACACAGCACGAGGAGGAGCTGCCCAATCAGGTCCATGAGCGCCGAGTGTATCGGGAGTGCATACATGTCCGGGTCCAGGTTCTTCGACCACAGGAAGTTTGTCAAGAACCGCGCAATGACCAGGGACGACAAGACCTAGGAGGAGTCAGTCAATGCGCGACCGACGGCAGCGATAGCAGAAGGAAGACGCACGGCCATGCAAAAGAAGACAACTGAGAACGCCACGAACATGAACGGGAGGTGCAGCCAGCCAAGCGCCGCGAGCAAGGAGAGGAAGATGATCTCAACTGGGAGGGTGATGACGAGCAGGGTCACCAATACAACGGTCGAGGACGGCTCTGGCCCAGACGAGGGCGGCGCGAGTGAAAGCGCGGAGGCGTGGAGGCTTGTGGAGAGGCGCGACGCGAAGATGGAGCCGACGCTGCCTGGGAGCCCGCTGATGACGACCGCGAGCAGCGCGAAGCCCTCGTAGCGGCTCACGAAGAGATCGAGCACGATGCCCGTTGCACTGCTGATGACCATCGCGCCGAAGAGTGGAGACCAACCCTGCGTGATGAGTTGCCGCACCTGCGCGTTGCGGCGCGTGAATATGCCACAGGAGACTGCGGAGAGGCAGACGAGCAAGCCGACGGTGAATGGGATGGGCGTGTGCAAAAACATTACGAGGATGGACGAGACCATGCCCAGCAGGATGAGTGTGACGAGATCCCCAAGACAGGAAGCGATGGGCGGGGCAATGTTGTCTGCCAGCGGATGTGAGTGAAAATCATACTATGGACATGGGAAGTACCTGGATCACGACCGAATCGCCTGCAGAGCACGACTAGCCCGCACATAAACGAGCCGAGAATGAGACTCGAGAGACAGGCAGCGGTCATGGCTGTCGATGCCACCATAATGAATCTGTGGACGGAGATAAATAATACGCCACGCATATGCAAGTACGACGACCAACGTGGGCAATCCAGACTTGCGCAGGCCGTCGATCGGTGCGACGTGCGGCAGCGGCCGGCGGAGGATGACAAGCGTCTCCTGCGCCTCAGGATGTATCCGCGGGACAATCAGCCCGAGGAGCAATGAGACACCCGCTGCAACAAACGATACGACCGTCGCCTGGACTTGGAGCAGCGCCAGGTTGCCGATGATAATCGAGCGACGCGCGGATGGGTCGTCGAGCTCACCAACGTTGGCGGCGGTGCCCAACCGGGCGGAGAGATTCATCTCGAGATTGCTTTTAGGTTGAGGATAACAGGGATGATCATAATGAGCTGGTCAACTTCTCGCATGGCTCGCCAACGCTGGCAATAAACTTGAATAGATTTGTTGGAAATCTACAGAAAGGGACTTACGGAAACATGATCTAAAAGTTCACCAGTGAACAGCAGACCAACTGTTGTGAAAAGGAGCGTGGGCGCACTCTGTAATAAAAAGTATCAGCGTCCAACACGTAGAAAGAGTGATCTCCAGGAGGCAGGTAGACGCTGCACCCGTGCCTTTCTGCCTCAAAACGTACAGTGTCTAATAAGTAGCACGTACTAAGTAGCACGTACTGAGGCACGGAAAGTGAACCCTGTCTACTCTGCCTCGAAAACTGGAGGGATTTGTGCGGATCGCACCTCAATGACAATGCTTTTAATTTGCGTCCATGGTCTCAGAGGGGGAGCTAGCTGCTTCTCGCGTCCTCCAGGAGATCTGGGAGGCCCAAGAAGTGCCCGGCTCCCCTCGTCCATAACCAAGTCCTCGTCATCAGAGTCCTCGTCCTGGGAGTGGACGTATGACGTGTTTTTGGTACCATTTTCTCCAGTAAAATCAGGAAAGCCTGGGCGGTCCAGTTGGACTCTATACGAGACAGTTCAATTTCGTCTCCCATGGTTTTGTGGTCCAGGAAGGTATTGGGAGCATCTGAGATTGAAACGAGTTCGGAAAGCATTGGACAACAGACACAAATCCGCAAGTCTCCGAGTCCTGCTCCAAGCAGATTTTATACTTCTCTTCGGAGCAACTCTGCATACGCCTGCCTAAGACTGGGCGTACTTTGCTACGGTTTTCCTCAAGTTAGTTCAAGGTTCAGCGCTCAGCTGAGCCTGAATCAGTACACACGGACATGCGTATAACTTGCGCACATCAGACTTTTAACATTTTGATTGTGACATTGTTCAACGCCAAACAGTGCCAAAAAATGCGGACAAATCCCACAATCTCACAATCTGCGCAATCCTATGTCCCATTTTCCCAACCTCCCATAAAAAAGTCTTTTTCATCTGCACAGAGGAGTATGAGTAGTTTCCTGCTGACCTTTTTTTTTTTTGGCAGGCAATTTTCAATTTTCAGGTTCTGAGTTTGTCGACAACCCCACAATGTCCGAAAATAGCCAACAACGTGACAATCAAAATGTCAATTACTCCCCACTTACTCCCCCCACTAACATCCTCAGTTAACCGCCCAAGCGATTCTCGAGATCTCGATCGCTCAGCTGCGTCACCTCGAAGACTACTGGCCTCCCTTGATTTCATTCTGAGAGAGTCTGAATGCTTTCCATTACATCCGAGTCTATCTACGGCAGTGCTAGTAACCCAGGGCCCGTAGGAGTACTAATGTCTCCTAGATATCGAGTTCGAATCACCATCAACCATCAATTCTGGCTCGTGCGTGCACCCGTTTGGGCATGGTGGGTGTTTCTTAGCGGGACTTTCGCAGCTATCGATCCAATTAGGCGCCCAGGAAGTACAATCTCCGTGGCCTCGGACTGTGTTAATGCGTTTGCGGAATCTGGCCATGCGGCAGAGATCCAAGTGTGTACATCCTGGATGATCGAATGATATAGGCCATTCCAAGTCCGACCTCGTGTTCATCCCCTCTCCGTCTCCAGCATGACGCTCGTCTTCAGGTTATTCCTTGGACTTTGGTTTTGATATTGCTGGGAACTGAATCACTGGCAGACTCGATGATCTTGCGACCCTTCCTCTCCTGGTCGCTATTGGAGTAGGAATTTGGTCCTTGTTTCATAAATTGCGGCCTCAGTTGAAATTTTTCTACCACTGTTTCATTCGGCCCATCGAGCCCGGGATGGGCGACCAGAAGACAAGGCTTGACCAGGCTAGTTTTGTTTCTGCGTACTATCACTTTTTTTTACCCTTGATCAGTTTTATCAAGGCCAGGCAGATGTATACGACTCGACGCGTGGTGGACTGCTTCGTGGACGCGACACAATGCTCGCTCTCTCTGCTGCCCACCTTCGCATACTTCGGGTGAACTCGCCAACTAAACGGCTGGTGTGGATTGACATCGGAGGTGGAACGGGTAAATACCTCCTGCTTTCATCATCCTTTTGTCGATGTACAAGTTGTAACTTGCAGGGCGCAATATCGAAGTCATGGATAATCACTTCCCAATATCAACCTTCGACGCGGTATACCTCATTGATCTCTGCGAACCCTTGCTACAAGTTGCCCGAGAACGATTTGCCAAGAAAGGCTGGAGAAATGTCACCGTTCTATGCCAAGATGCCGCCGATTTTTTTCTCCCTGAGTGGTCGGATGGGCGAGATCCGAAAGGCAGCGTAGGCTTTGTGACAATGAGTTATTCGCTCACGATGGTATGCTTGAATACTCTATTTGCGCCGAAAGTAAACCCGCCACAACTAGATACCTCGGTTTTACGCTGTCCTAGACCGCATTGACTGCGTACTTTCTCCCGATGACGAGCTATTCGGTGTTGCTGACTTCTATACGTCCGGAAAACAAGGGTCCTTGCATGATAAGAGCATCGGCGGTACTGGGAAAGAATGTGGATGGTTCACCAGATGGTTTTGGCAGATATTCTTTGAATTTGATCATGTAAGTCGACTGCTTTCTCTGTGTGGTTGTTAAGTACTACTACTTATCCACAGGTATACCTGAGTGCTGCGCAGCGCACCTACCTTGAGTATCGTTTCGGCACGGCAAGTCATCCGCATGCTTTTACAGACGGTTTTTTATTCGTACGCTAGATCAAAATATTCAATGGGCGAAACCACTTTGTCGTACCACATATTGTTCAAATGTTGGTATTCATTACACGATACTTCATCGTTGTTTTACAACGATTTCAGACCCTACTTTATTTGGCTTGGTCGCTCGCGCTTCCATGATGCTTCCAGGTTGACTCATAACTTCGAAGTGGAGAGTTATTCCACACAAAATCATCCTATCCGTTCGATCGCAGATTCATAGAAGACACTCAACCGAGGCAAACGGTGGAGATGCCAGCACTGCAACTCGACGACGCACCGCTAAGTCCCTTCCATTATCACGTCACCAAGGTGCGTTGCTATCCGTTTGCTCCGTAGTCAACCCCTTCTCAATTTTATCGTACCCGTAAGTGCTGGCGGCTTCCTTACGAAGATGATCCAATGCATCAGAATTTCCGTACTTTCGTGTATGCATTCGTATGGGTGGGTGGCGGATTTCATCCAAGTTTGTGAATATTGTCTCGACCCATCCAATACCTTCAGGAAGATCCAGTGGAAGAACTGCACCATCTACGAGTTTCACATACCGACTCGATTCTTTTGATCACTAGTGCCGGCGATAGCGCCCTTCACCACGCTATCCTTTCCCGTCCCCAACGCGTAAGCTCGCCTCGTGATTTTTCTCCGAAAGAACCTGAATATGTTCCGTCCCAGATCCATTGCGTGGACATAAATCCCTGGTGCGAGCGCTTCATTCGTAGCCTTTCAGATTCATCTCAACCGTATTTGATTCAGCCAGAACCATCTATTCGAACTCAAACTGGCTTCAATCCAAAGCTTGGAATATGACGATTTCTTTGCCATGTTCGGTGGCGGCCAGCACCCACGCTTCCGCTCTTTGCTGGACTACAAGATTGCGCCGTATCTATCCTCTGCCGCATATCAGTTTTGGAAACGCCACGATGGCGCATTTGATTCCTCGTTTTATCTGAACGGATACAGCGGATGGGCCCTACGCATCATGAGGATCATATTCGGTCTCGCCGGAGTATCTGGCGATGTTGCCGCTCTTTGTGACGCGGATACACTTGAACAACAAGAATCTATATGGCGAGAAAAGCTCAGACCTGTGATGCTCAACCCTGCTGTTGTCCTTTTGCTCAGGAACCCAGTCTTTTGCTGGAATGCCCTTGGTGTCCCACTCAATCAGCGAAAAATGCTGTTACGGGACGGTAATGCAGCCGTTAAGTTTGTTCAGTACTTCTGACCAAGTTTCGACAGGTGGTATGTCCGAATATGTTCAGGAAACACTGGATCCTCTCGTATCAACTTACTTGCTCAAGACTGGGAACTATTTCTATCTCCTAGTTCGATTTATCCTTTGGCAAATTAATTCTACTTAACCTCTCTCAAGGCACTTTTGGGGCATTACACGCATCAATCTTGTCCAGCATATCTGACACGTTCCGGATTCAATAGCTTGAAGGCGAACAACGGCGAAGCCATGGATACATTCCGTCTACACACAAATCAATGCTCCAGTAAGTCGCCATGGTTCTAGGTCTCCGATACGGCCTAATCCGCTCGGCAAGCGCTCTACGCAGCCTTTCTGCGCTAACCCTGACACATGTCATCCTAATGGATCACCTTGATTGGTTCCCCGAAACGTCGAGAGAGGTGGATGACGAGATAGCTGAAATATATCGAGTCCTGGACTACAGTGGCTCTGTATTTTGGCGTTCAGCTGCGCAGACTCCGTGGTACAACAGAACTTCGAGATAGGGGGTTTCACGGTCACCGCGTTATATTTCGGAACAGTTCAGGCCCGCCGATGGACAGAGTAAATATGTGCAGGATCTCGTTGTTTCCTAGTGATCAGCGAGCTGACCATCTGCAGTATGCGTCTTTCTTCAAGGCAACCAAATCGATTCCAAAATCAGGGATGTAACCCCGTAATGAGTCAATTACACTTCTCAGCGTTCAGCTGACAGTTGGGGTCTGGAACGCACATGTCAATCTTAGTAGATGATCTTTTGTGGGTGAATAGCACTGCTAAGACGGGCAGATCAATTATAGTGCGCTTGAGTCGTGTAACGGAGGTGCTCATCTTCTGTGGGCGCAAGTTGTCGCCAGGTCATCGTACTACCACAACCAGAGCACCGTAACATAGGCATCGCAACATAATCTGACCGGGCATGTACATCTCCACTGCCATTAACTGTTACTCAGAAGATGAAAGATGATGCCGTCTGCTGGGTCAACTGGATCCGTACAGATCTGTCTTTTCTTTGGGGCCAATGGCCTTCAATTCTCCCTAAATAATTACAAATTATGAGCCTGGTAAAGTGCAATACGAGGGCGCCAGTCCATGCAAGTCCGACATAGGTCCCGTCCTCTAGACAAGGTCTTTCACGAGAACGGCTGGTGGCAAAGCATTATCCATACTCTCCTCTCGTCGTAGGTTTGTCGTAGGAAAAGCGACATGTATGTCCATCGAGTGCGGTGGTTTGTTGGAAGGGAACATGCGGACAAAAGGACGAGAAATGAATGAAGCCGCTGCCGTGACTCCCCACACACGGAGAATATCCTAAGATGCATGTTCATATCAGAAACGTAAAACCGTGGCGAGACAAGCAGGACACATACACCTTGAGTTCCGAAATCAGAAACGCAGCAGTAGGGACTGAGAAATAATGTTATCTACGTCCTCTGAATGAGTTGTTATACACGTACGCGATGCTTGAATGATGTATGGAAAATTGTCGCTGAGGAGGACCAGAGGCAATGCATCCACTAGCTCAACGCTCGGTAACGGCGAAATTGATGGAAAACAAATACTCACACGAATGCAAGCAGCGAGTAGCCACTGAAAATTCCAACGCGCACAAGAGGTGCAATGGAGGACCGGCCTTGCTGTTATGGGTCATCGATTTGAAGGCCTTGTGGTGACGGTAGAGCTTCCAATCCAATAAGAACTGTCGATGGATCTAGTCGAGCAACGGAAAGCGAGAGGGAGGATCTGACCTTCAAATAACACCACCCTGCCATGAGAATGGCACTCGTTCCTGGTACTGCATTCCTAAAGAACTAATGCTCAACTCCACGATGCATATTCAAGATCAGAAGCGTACACCACGGCTAGATTGATGGTGCAATAGAACAGGTATCGTGAGCGAGAGACTGTCTCTGGATAGAGCGATCCTAGCTACTTTCGTTTAACAGTCTGGACAAATCCGGGGGGGAAGAAGATCACGCACAACAACCATGGCCATCGAAAAACCAAAGAAGAGGATATATGGGCTCGAGACAAGCTGGGAGCAAAAATTACGGCCATGCTCAGACTGAAGATCGGATCACTTTACCACTATGAGCGCCATCTGTCTGTTCTGGGTTCAACAGCTTTTCCGTTCGCATTGTTAGTGAAAACCAGAGCTGTGAATTTATCGTTATATGGGTCTCCAGGAGTTGGCTAGCACATACATGCAAGACAAATGCTAGACCAGCCATTGAAGTCCTGTAAATAAATTGTGGGCATAGATACGAGTGGAGATGCTTTATTTCTTACATCACCGGGGTCCCGTATATGAAGGCTGACTGTATGACACAAAGTGTAAGAGGTGGTTCCGGACCCGTTTGGTTCCCAGAGTACAAACTGGATACGTCAGGACGTGTCAGCAGCATCTATTTACGATAACTCACAGCAGTGTAAAGGACGTCGCATAGATAAACCATGTCACACAAAAATTGACCAGCATAGGATGGCGTTGCACTTTCTTGGAAAGTGCGGCAGTCAAAAGAATAAGGGGGATCCCGAAGTGCCCTCCAAATATCTGCAGGAACATGAAACAAGCGATCAGAAGAGTCCGGTGAGTCTGGCTGCCATCGGAAGGATGAAGCTGAAATTCAGCCACTGGCCAAATTATTGCCAATCAGTGACAGCAAACGAAAGCATAGCAAAGCAGCTCGTACGATGGGGAGTCTCCTCTGGCGAATTGAGAAGGAACGAAAAGCCCATATTCAAACCGGTGAAAAGGGAGGAACGAGAGAAAAGGAAAGCTCAGTTCTCGGACATAAACCGGCAGCGAAGTGATTTTATACGCATCCCAGTTATAATATGTTGAATTGCCGCTCCCACGATCGGATCTCTGTGACATTGCTACCATAGACCTTGGATACGACTCGTGCCGTTGGGAGCTGAGACCAAGAGGTGCTTGATCTCTGGATCATGGGCTTCTTCCCACGACCCCCCCCCGAAAGGCAGTTGCCATCAGTTCATCAAATCCCACCCACGACCAAACCCAGGCTCAACTACCTGTTCGGAAACACAATCAGCTTGATTGTTTTCTGATTGTTTTCCTTTTTGAGTAACCTGATTTTTGCTCAATTGTCATGACCAATGTGACTTGACGTGAATTCTACAGTTCTTCCCCAATTCAGGCACTTTTTTGGGGGTTATAGAATCATCCCAGGAATTTGTCGCGTGAAGACGCGTCAAAACCGGCACAAATGGATGAAAAGAAAGGAAAATCCTGACAATCAGGCAACAATCAAGTTACCAAAAAAGGCAGAACAATCAGAAAACAATCGGATTGTGTTGCCGAACAGGCTCTACCTGGGTAAGATACTATCTGTGACTGTCATAATGTGAAAAGAATATATGCAGTGTGCTGAATCGCGCCTGGAGGGCTGCTGAGCAAGTGCGATCATTGGCTGAGCTATCAGCTGACATAGTCGAAGTCCAAGATCAAGCACCTCTGGGCTGAGACGAGGAAGCAGTTCGAAAGCAGTTACAGTAGGCGGTTCGGTAGATTGATGGTTCAACATTAAATTACATAAAGGGCATTACACGACGGCCAAACAGCTAAATATAGAATAATTTAAAAACATGGGCGTTGGTTGACAAACCTTTTATGGTAATCTTCAATCAGCCCGTCAGGTTAAGAACCAGGATTCAGCATTCCTGGGCGTCTGATGGCTCAGGCATAGCCTTGCGGTGGGTCCTTATGAGCACAGAAAGGGAGTTACGTCCCATCCACCACCATGCTCTCCGGCTCTGCCTTCAATGTCATCGCTGCTACCAGTAACAATGATCCT
>JARGXW010001364.1:0-23839 GCA_029204085.1 Mycena sp. CBHHK59/15
GTAGTCTGGAAAGGAATGTGAGTTTGCAATCCGCTATGTGGGCAATCTGAGACGCACCTCAACACTTTTGCCCTTCCATATGCTTCTTCACCGACCACTCGTTTGCCCCCGGAGCAAAAACCTTGTTGCATTTGGGCATTCACAAGTCCGTTTTGTACAGAGAATGTCGAGAATGTAGCGCCATGCTCGGAGTTCAGGAGCGACCCCGAAGTTGCTGGGCCAAATGGAGAGGGAGAGAGGCGGCTGTCGTCTCGGTGAGCCTCGGGTCAGAATGTACTGTATGTGCATTATGTACAGTGGCGTCGGTGGCTCGAAACTGGTTCACTGTGCGGAAGGGGGAGGACAAAGTAGGTGATTTGGACCGGTGGAGAATCTGGAGTGGCACTGGACACTGTAGACACACTAGAAAGGGCCCTACTACAGCGGAAGGGCCCGACGCGTGCTGCTCTACCGAGTGGCTCAAAGGTTTCGTAACAATTGCTGTGCTTTCCGCATTTGGGGGGAGGGAGGTCCCTCACGTGAATTGATGGGTGTTGACGATAACACGATTCGGGACCTCTTGCGTCGACTTTTCACCACGACAATGCGACGTCAGTTCATCTCCTCGTCTGTGCTGTTGAGACACATCAAGTTGTTCTCCCACGATCCGCCCACGTGTTCCATGCGTATAACACTATTCGAGAAAACGCGGCCACCATCGATTGAACTGAGACATGGACGATCCAAGTACGAAGGTCCGGAGGCTCGGGGCATGAAAGACGGCCTCTGACGCTTTCTGCGAGCTTTCCGCCCGGATTTGACTCCTTCCTCTCTCGCCTGATTGTCCTCATGAGGTTCCTGCTCTATACTTCCTCTTGAAACCCATTGCATGAAGACCGCAGATGTATAGTGGGATCGAATAGCCCGGCAGGCTATGCGATCCCAATATCGCTATTCGATCCCAGTATCATTCCTCATCCATTTGGTATGCATTCTGTCATTCCTTATAACGTCCTTTGCCACGACTCCTTCCTCGAATTTTCGCCCCTTTTCTTTCCCTCTGTTCAAAACTGTATCTGCATTGTCGAAGTAACTATGACCACCTACTTCACAGTGAAATTCTCCATGCAAGATCAAATACTTAGCAGAATGTCTGGCTCCACGCCCGTGCAGCCGTTGTTCGTCCCGGCTGCTGTGGTTATAGCCCAGAAGTGCTGAGGCGGCGTCTGTTCTCCATAGCCTTCCATCACGCACGCCCTCGTAGTGCTAATTTTCGTGCGTCATTTTCTCCACTAAGTGCGCTGCCGCAAGGAATGCGTGTCCGTTTTGTATTCATTCCAAATAACCTGCAATTTTGTGGCCGCGTCGCAGTAAGTGTTCTCAATTGACGACTGCGTTGTGTGAGATGTGGTCTTCAGAGGTCACTGATCAAGGTGGGCGGTCGCTTTGTTGGCTAGACGAACAGGTGGAAGCAATCATAGCACGTCGGTAACTTTGGTATGCGGTGCCCAATTTGGTTATCTTTCCAATCTTTTAATGTCGAGTTTTTCAGATATCACATTCCGAAGAGGAGATGGCGCAAGACCATGCTCGATATCGACGAAATTATATCGCGCAGCCTGCTTTTGCTCCCGATATATCACGCTGATCTGTGAGTTCAATTACTGTTCGGCAGGGTATCAGATTGTTTTCTGAGCAAAAGCGTGTGGCTGAGCTTTGAGACACCAATCAATCCAATACACTCTTGTTCCTTACACAACAGACGGGGTCTTTGAAGAACGATGATTAATGACTAAATTTCTGCTCCATCAGTAATCAGCCGACGTTGGAGAGGACACAGTCGTACTTTGGACCTAGCCGCTCACGCGACAACACAGCTGCCGCTGGTAGGTAGGTAGGTAGGTAGGTAGGTAGGTATCATTACACGGCCGGTCCGGATAACGAACACCGGTTCCAGGGATTTTCCCGGTGTACAAAGCAAGTGTAATTACACCATCGCCCCTGGACTCTTCTCTGCTGCTCTAGCCTTAACTCGCAGACCCCACAGGTTCCCCATGCCCCACGGTAGAATCTGGTCAACAGAGAAAAGCATACAAACACCTGGATTAAGCCTGTCAATTTGCGTGTCTACTTGGGCGATATACCGGTAAAGTATAGAACATCTCGAGGACATCATGCACGAATTCAGCAACCAGTGTAATTGTTGAACGCTCGTAAATTAGGGCCTTCACTAGGTGAATGGAATCGAGTTCAACAATTTTGCTCTGCATTTTTGGCACTGTACGGAGAAGCTTTTCCAGAAATACATTGCGTAGATTTAGAACTTCAGGACTGGCCTGGCATTCAAGCAATGCATGTTCTGGGCTTTCAACCTTGGCGATGCAGACGTGGCAGAGCCGCTCATGGCGTGGTACTGGTTGTAATGCGTGATCCGTGTGCCGCAGCTTTTCTAAAGCAAGTTGATGAGTGGACAGCATGACCGAAGTTAGAGCTTCGCGGTGTTCTTGCGTCTTCACCATAAATAAGTAATGCCTTAGATAGAGCGTTTTCTGCGCGGCGGGTTTGTTCTTTTGAGGTTCAAGATGGCCATGCGGCAAGTAGAGTTTAACTGAGATGTCAACTTCATGTTGCAGCCATTGTAGTACCCCAGATTCAATCCCTTTTCGATATTCTTCGACGCTCTTCTCAGTCACAGTCTTGAAATCCAAGGGGGGGCATGTGAATGGCAACTTGGTGGCTGCAATGAGTACATCTCCGGCCCATGATTTTTTCCCGGCTGCCGCAAGCTCAATAGAACTATTTAGGCCAGTTCGGGCCAAATGAGGCAGCTCAAGTGACAGGAGATATTGCAGATACACCAGGAGGATAATGAAGCGACGGATGCGGGAGCGGCATAATTCCAGTCTCAGTGAACAGCGGTGCGAGCGAGGATTGGGAATGGACATTAAGCATTTGCCGTAGGAAGTCGACTTGAACGGCGCACAACTCCTTGACATGAATATCTTCACTGTCCGGGGAGACTTCGCAGCCATGGATGAGGTGATAATCCACCCGTGCCATGTAGAGGGGTTTGAGCTCTTTCGGTGTTAGACGGCCCTTGAGTCCTCTATTCCCATGATCCTGTGCGCGCAGTATCGCGCTGTGCTTGCTTTTGATTTGTAGTGGTCCTCAAACATATTTCTGGTGTCTGTTCGAACCTGAGCCGTCATCCTCATTGACGGGAGGCAGCGAAGTGTCCTCCTTGCAGACTAGGCAGCTCCTGCTGGAGCCGGTGCCATTGTCCTCGTTGACAGGTGGGAGGACGGTCTCCTCGACTTGGGTGGCGACGGTGTATGTGAATGTGACCATTTCTGGAGAGGATGAGTGTGGATAGAGAAGAAGGCGGGTGGATTGAGGATTGAGTGCGGTAGCAGGCAAGCCTGCGGACCATAGCATGAATGAGAATCCTTTTTATGCGGTGCAGACGATCGCTGCCAGCCTTGTTTCACCGATCACTTCTCATTGTCTCGTCCCGAAAAGGAAGGACTGTCGACGTGGAATGAGACAGAGATCAGCGTAGGGAAAACAACAACAAGGTGTTCTAGATAAAAAGAAAAGAGAGCAGACCGCTGGAGTTCATGTCCGCTGGTGGACAGAAGATCGATTTTGATATGCGTACAGTTATAACTTATAACTGCACGCATGTCACTTTGGTCTTTTAACTTGTAAGACCAAAGTGACGCAATCGATGCTCCGAGTACGTTACTGGCGACGCATGGAGATATGTACCAGCACATATGTGACCTAGTGCGATAGATATTCAACGGAAGAAAGCATACATTTCAACGCACAGGAATAGAGTGGGGCAGAAGGCGGGGAATAATGTCTTGCCACGGTTGCAGAGGTTCGGCTGCAAGAAAAGATGCTATCATGTGTTCATTGAAAGGACAATACTGTCAAAGCCGATTGGTTCCCCCCAGCAGCATACAATTTGAGTTGATGATTTTTTGTTCCACTTCCGGCTGAACGAATACGGAAGTTATTGACGTTGGGCTGCAACCGTCATTTGTCGCGATGTAACAAACCCACGCGCAATTCACTCTTGCGCCTGATATTGCGCCGAGCGCCGCGAGATTTAACAGAATAAAGTGTCGGATGCCAGGCAGAAGTCAGTGGGTACTGAAATGAGTAGAATGACGCTCACTATTTCATGTGAAATACAGACTGTATGTAGCTTATGATAAAGCAATCCACGCACGCTCTCCATATCCAGCGGCCCATCGGGGGCGGGATCACTTGAACGATATTCGAACAAGAAATCATGAAAGTTTAATGAATGCACCCTCAGCTGCGATGTTCTGGAAATAAGTGAAACGGCTCAGTGAACCAGGACCAATCCCGATTAACAATTTAAGGATGTGTTCGAAAAACTTCTCAATCCCCCTGCAATGATGGCTGAGTCGTTCGATAGTACCCAGCATAAAATGAACAAATTACTTGCTGGCCTGATCCCCGAGTACATCACAAACTCCACTCCAGAAGGCTTATAATTGATAAACCCGAACATGTTGGAGCATTGTGGTTCCACCTCCTGACGCATCACTATCTTCCACTCCTGGCTCATCGTTCAACGCGGCTGGAGAGCACCAACACGTCCAATCCTAAGCCATCTTCTCAAAATGGATGCACCTCCACAAAGCGGCTGTCCTTTACTATCTCCCTAGGGTTAGGGACACAGCACTCTGATATTACACTCTCTCTGTAGACTTCTTGGAATGCAGGTAGGCTCGAAGCATCACTTTTTTTGATTCACGCCATTATTCCGGCAGCTACGCATGAGGGAACTTCACTTTGCATGGGTTTGGCAGCTCGGTCGAGCGTCCTGTCTAACTGTCAGTCTCGTCGCTCACCTCACCGTGTGTCTTGTGACGGTTGTTCTTCTCCATCTGACATCTATCGGCATCTCAAGAGATATATGCTATGGTTCTTGCCTCGGCCTTCCCTTCGCTCAAACTGTGTCACATTATTTCCTCCCATCCATGTTGAATGATTTTTCTCACTACCTCATCACACTATATACGACACTGATCCCCTTGCGTGGTGCATACCAACGGGAGCCGTAAGATTTACTTTCAGTTCGAATAAGTAGCGTAGCGGAATCTGCTGCAAATGGGGATTCGTATAGCCGAATGATGAAAGTCAGTCTGATTGCCATGGCATGGGTAATAAATCACCGATCATCCTCCGTAGTTATGACTTTACACGGCTTATCCTGCTGTCCGGGGGCGTTCCGGAAAATTCTGGTGCCACAGGTCTCATATCTATGACGATGTAAAAAGTCATCATGGGACTCGAACTTTCCGTCGTACCGAAACAATGTGTCATCGGAATCGTCAAAGTAATACTTCCCATCAGCCACAAAGAAGAAGTAGTCATCTAGACCACCTTCAAGGAATTCGAGTGGCTCAATCCGAGAAGGAATGTTAAAGCCGGCGTTAAACCTGTCTTCGCCAATGGTCCCGTACCCATCATCTTTAAACATGAAGATGCCATCCCATTCGGCCCAGTCGCAAGGCCAGGGGGATGGAAGGGGTTCCTTACTTGAATACCAGACGATTCGGGCCCCATATGCCGATGTGCGTTTATTGCCGCCTCGACGCTGCGCTGCTGCCTCGCCGATGTGCGCCTGCCGCGCCGATTATGTGAGTGGTAATTCGGTGCGGCAACCGGCGCGCGGCCTCTAGTCCTTTCCACAACGCTGAGGACTAATTTCACCCTGGGGAGGTTCAAACTAATGTTTTGGCATCTTTTGGTGCAAAAAAACAAGGTATTTCTTTTTGACCATAGTTGACTTTGTTGAATTTTGTTCCCCGTCGTTTGGACTCCCCGCAACCCACCTCTGCTTTGCAGCCTCTGAGCCGAAATCAGAGCAATGCCATGGGCGTAATGCTGGGGAGGGAAAGAACAGGCAGACACGAAGGTGGGGGAGGGGAAAGAGGTGTTGGCACGGATGGTGTTACCGTATTGGAATTATGGTGAGTCAGTAGTTTGTCCCAGAGGTTTTTAAGACGCACTGGTCGGGAATCCGAACCGATCTGCATGTCGTGCATGCGATGGACTGGAGATGTGTTATTTGGGAGAAATCTGCAATGCACAGGTCACTCATCCAATGTACCGCAACAGGTGCAGTGTATGTACCCGCAGCAATCTGAATCTCGAAGGGCTCCGAGACGGATCTGACATACAGGTAAGCACAGGCATCGTGAGGAGCTACTAACTTACCAAATGGTCCCGTTTGGAGCTGTCCAGCCTAATTTCCAACGAAGTGACACCTAAGTTTGAAGGCGTGAGTTTTGAGGCTATATAAGCTGAACCGAGCAGTGCATCTGTCCCTGCTGTCTCAAAAACGCTCATATTCCTCTCGTCATTTGGATATAGACTATTGCATCCAATTCCCTCCCAGTAATATTTTCATGCAGGCTGGACACGTCCCGAGATGGCTAGTGGGATTCTCAATTCTCTTGGCAGAGATTTGATTGCGAAAACTTGATTTTCTATATATGTTTCGTGCTCCAGAGGTCAGTGTGCACCAAGAATTTTAAGCATATAGGACTATTGTACTTCTCCATATGCCTTAGTAATTTATTTGAGAGAGATCGGTAAGGAATTGCAGGAGTGGGGTGAAACTAATTACAAGTCAATTTATTTACAGGGAGTGGTGTGCAGGCATGTTAATATTTTCCAATTTTAGCGATGTGGGACCATATTTTGGTTGTGTGGACTCAGAGTCTGCTAGGACTATGATCCCCGTCGGCTCATGATGTAGGCTAGATACGTGCAGACACCAAATTGGTGCCCGCAAGTTGTGCCAGTCGTGTGTCAATTGCAGTGACATCTTTTACCTGGGATGAGCGAACAAAGAGCGGGCGGGCATCCTCCCACATTTTTCTTGCCTCCTCTGCATCTCTCGACACATGAGAATATCTCCGATACGGGACATGCAATCTGCTCGACGCCGGTGCACGTCCATCTCTGTTGACCCATCCAACACAGCACGGAAGACATTGAGCGCGGTTTCTTCTTCACCCTGGGCCAGGAAGATGTCGCCAAGACATCGGAGGGATTGATATGTGTGTCCCAAATTTTTTGTCTTTCGAGCCAATGAAAAGTATGTTCCTGCCCAATGAAATGTCTCCTCTGCATCATTCATTGTGTGTATTGGATCTCCAAGGTACTCCAAGCAGAGAAGCATGCGGGTGGTGTTTCCGGCCACTGACAGACAGTGTTTGTATGAAACACATGCATTTGTTATTTGTCCGCATTGCAGATCTAGCCCAGCAGTTGCCATCTTGCAGAAGGTTAGACCATCAGCCCATTCTATTTTGTCGCATATGTCCTGTGCGGTGTTCAAGTTTCCAAGGATTTCAGCATTTTCACCCCCAATAATAATGTCAATCTGGGCCAAGTTGCTCAAGGCATTGGCACGGAACAACATTGACCTATTTGGGGCAGCCATGCGAGTCACGACTTCGTTGAGCTTGCGTGCCTGGGCATACTGGCTCTTTTGGAAGTGGATCTCTGCCTCTGCATCCAGGACCCCAATCTCCTCCACAGAGCCACTCAGCCCGTTGGCTGTCAGCAATTCACGTGCCTGTTTGCAGAGTTTGAGCGCTTGTGACAGGTTTCCTAGCTGGCACCTGGCAATTGCTTCAACAAGGAGACCTTCACATTCGTCTTGACAATACCCCCAGATGCGGGCGATTGCCTCGCTTTTCTGCGCATACTGGATGCTCTCATGGTAGTTTCCGGCCCGGAACTCAAGTCCAGCTCTGCGAAGAGCTGCAGAGATTTGTGGATTGGCATTGCCAGGTGCTGTGTCCAAAGACATTGCAAGGTTATTGAAGTGAAGTATCTTTTGAAGATCGGCAGTTAATGCATAATATCTTGTAAGGGCGTTGTAAAATTGGGCTTCAGTTCGGTCAATATCAATAATAATGTATGAAGTGTGAAATGTACCTTCGCCAGCAGAATCATGGGCCTGGACAAAGTATTGAATCCCCTGTGGAATCAAAAGTTCTGCATCGACGGCAGAAATGGGGAAGGACATGTCTCCAGACGAGAACACACATAGTCCCACTGCAATTGAGGGTCGCCAATTGATTGGATCAAAGCAGGAAGATATTCGAGGAGGGACTTTGGCCTCTCAGCATCCTTGAAGAAAAGCTGTCCAGGGTCAGGATGGTGTAGCAAATTTCTTTGAGTTCAGCTATCTCCTCATCGAATCCACTGAACATGAGACTATGAATGTTGCCGAGGTTTGGAATAAGCTGGGGAATAATCTCTCGTGACGGCAACTGTTTGTGTGTCTTCCACAGCATGAGCAGCTCACAAAAATGTCTTCGAAGTGGGCGCACAAGGGAATGGGATGGATAATGGACACGCTGCATATATTCACAAATGGGACTCAGGGCCTTGAGTCGCCCATTTGCCATGTATGCCAAAGATGTCCGAAGCAGTGACACTCTGCATTCCCGAATGCCAGGTATCGGAACATTACTGGCAAGCAGTTCCTCCTCAAAAATTCCATCAGGAAGCAATGAGAGGAGACTGAGGAGTTCCAGAGCATGTGGGGAGGATGCTATCCGTGGACTTGTAAGTGACATGATGATAGACTTGTCAAGGTTTGATCGCTTGTCCCATTCATGGGAGAGCAAGGCCCAGTTTTCCATTTTCCAGCGAGACAAGGCACCTGAGTAGCCTTCAGACGAGGCCACATTTGCCATCAGGCTCACAGCCAGCGGAAGATTGCCTGTTAGGCCAAGAAGCTCCACCAGGGCTGGTTCCTCATCATCAGTGGGATTGTCTGCAATTTCAACAAAGGTTTGGCGTGAAGCATCCAGAGAGAGAGGCTCCAAGGGAGGAAGGAATGGGCGAGTCCATTTGACTTTTCCTGGTCGTTCCGCCCCGCGCATAGTGATCTCGTCAGAGTGTCAGTGAAGTCAAAAGAAATGGGAAAAGTACTCACCAGCAGAGCTAGGTGTGGAACATCAGTCAATAAAGATAGAAATTCCTCCACTTCAAAACGGGATCCAGCTGGCTCCCAGGGCGTCTCGAGATTATCGAGCAGCAAGACAGCTGGACCGCAGTCTGTAAAGTGGCTGACAATCATCTTTGAGAGCTTTTTGGATGGCTCGAGGTGAAGATGGGATCCAAGAATTGCCACCAAGTCGGCACTGGAGTTTGCTGATTCACAAGGCACAAAATGACGGTGCCTGTATTTCTGCTCGACCGTTGGATGGTGGAGAGCAGCAGTAGCGAGAGTTGTTTTACCCATCCCACCAGCACCCAAGATGGCTATACGAGCAGGATCACCGAGGAGAGTGGTTACAACATGCTGCAACTCCGACTCTCTGCCATGGAATATCTGGGGAAATGCAGGTAATACAGAAAAAGCACCGGAACTACAGATTCAGGATGAGTTTCAATTATGATCCAATGCAATGTAGGGTTATACCTATTGCTTGCGTGGAGGAAGATGCTGCGGATCTAATTCAAACGGTCAGTCAGATTTAGTCTTGGAAGAAACAGTTTGAGAGGGGTCACTGAAGATGCTGTTTCAGATGACTGTGCATCGCTTGTGCTTGCAATCAACTCCAGAAGCTCTTGGTGCCGCTGCTCCATGTCGACGTTCATTTCTACCATTGCTGCGGCAACGCCAGCTCCGGAGCGCATCTAAGAAACACATGTTCAGTGAATTATAGTGTTAGAATTCCACAACCAACAGTGAAGGCGTCCAACACAGTCTTCAGCTCGCCTTCACATGTTTCGAGTTGGGCCGTAATCTCACTCTGCTTGAAGAAGCGCATAATTTGCCGAGTTCTTGTTGGGACCGAAGACAACCGTGAAATTTTTGGAGGGCCCTGCATGGCTTGATATTAACGCTCGAGCGCATGAATAGGTACGTGGGAGTACTCAGCAAACCACCGATTTGGTCCAGCAGTTTCGGAGTCGTAATGTGCTCGGAGTTGAGGCAGAGAGTAGTGAGGGCACAGAGGACGTGGTGTATTTTTTCCGTCATTCGCAGACACCGATCCTTGTTGGTTTTGACATCCTGTTATTTTCAGTAGAGATATTAGAAGGTGGGCGGGGCACGTACTTGCACCATCGCTATGATTGACACTGAGACTCCAGAAACCGCCCTGAGATACGGAATATTTGCGGCATCCGAAACATCTTGAAGTGTGGTTGCAGCGACCTTTGTGTACTGAAGGAGGTTGTCGACGATGTCGGGGGCGAATGGGGGCATTCTGGGAAGAGATGTCGATAACAGCCTGATGGCAAAGTTGGTCTCAAGTACCTTTTGCATGGGAAGATAACTGACATCGACAACGACTCTGAGAAATGGAAGTTCACTGAGATCTTTCATCAGGAAAATCGAAATAGCTGGACACTACTATGCAGTGCATAGCTTCATCGGTTCTCCTGATGTTGATTAAACCACACTCGAATGACCGCTTCCAGGACCTCTTGGCATCCTGTGAGAAGGAGATCAAGCCCCTGATTTGTTGCCTGGCCTACATGGCACAACATGCACCCGCAATTGTTAAATTCAGCGCAAGTTACTCAGGGCTATGCAACACAGGTGAAAGCAACTACGGCCAGGTTTGAGTGCAGTGTCCCGGAATCATCATTTCCGAGTTGCGGGAAGCACAGTTGTATTTCTCAGCGGTTCTCGGCAGCTCGGAGCACACCCAAAATATCTTGGGTATTTCGCGAAGCCAGCAGCCGATTGGATGATCACTTTGTCCTGGACGCAGCGAAGCGGCCCATGGGAATCCAGGTACAGACGTCTGTCCAAACACTGATGTATCCAAAGGGACGGGTTACTGGGCCTCACCACTTTCAAGTTCTGGTTGTTCTCCGGCGCACTAGAGCTTAAAGGCCAAGGCAATTCTTGCGCAATTCTCAACCCTGCGTGTCATGACATTGAGCGCTCCGAATCCGATGGCCGAACGTTGCGAGCCGCTTGGCGCAGCGACCCGAGTACGCTGCGTTTATGTTCCAAGAGGAGCAAGCATTGGAGCCCGAGCGGCACGCCATTGCTAAAGCTACAACATAGAGCCGAAGTTGAATGAAGGCAGGTCGGCACATACAACTAGCCCCTATGCGACGGCGTTCCTTCGCCGCGGCGTATTTTTAGACCGTGCCACGTACACATATTTCACGCAAATGTCATCCAACTAGCACGCGGAGAAGAAGGATCGAATCCCTTGCCCTCTTCTTCGTCTTTGCCCTCTCTCTCCACCTCGTACGACCATCCATGTCCACCACTCGCTTGCGCGCGCTGACTGAAGCAGTACTTTATCCCGTCGTACAAGGTCGACTCGTGGATCGAGAATGACTATCACGAGACACCAAAACACCTGAGCCACCGCGCCTGCGCGTAACGCGCCCTCGGTTTCCGGCCGACGTGCCCAAGCGTGATGCGGTGGTGGCTGCTTTCAAGGTGCGCGCAAATTCGAATTCGAAGTCGTGCAACCTGAATTTAGCATACTTCCGTGCAGCACGCGTGGTCCGCATACGGTGCGTCCTCTTCCAACTCCTGAGGAAAATCCCCTGCACATTGCTTAAACACGAGCACCAGAACGCGACGCGATGGGTTGCGACGAGTACCACCGTATCAGCCACCGCGGCTCCAACCTCTCCAGCTGGCGTGGCATTGGGTTCACTGTCGTCGACGCCGTCGACACCATGCTCCTCATGGGCCTCGACACCGAGTACGACCGCGTGAGCCGTTGGATACGAGAGGAGCTGCGCTTCCACCGCGACGGCTCAATCAGCACGTTCGAGGTGCGCGCTCCTGCATCTGTCCCTTCCTACTTATTAACTACCCCCGCGCAGACAACAATCCGCGTCCTTGGCGGCCTCCTCTCCGCCTTCCACCTCACCTCTGACGCCAGGTACCTGCGCCTCACGCGAGACCTCGGCACGCGCCCCCTTCCCGCGTTGGTCACGCCCGGCGGCCTCGTGCTCCCCTTCGTGCACCTCGCCCGGGGGTCCGCGACGCCCCAGTCGCTCATCAGCACCGCTGAGGCGTCGACGCTGCAGCTCGATTTCCGCGCGCTTGCGCAGCTGACGGGGGAGGGGCAGTATTGGTGGAAGGCGGAGCAGGGTCATGAGTGTGATCTGGGCGCGGATCCCCAACGGGTTTGCGCCGATCGAGATGAAGTGCATTTCTCCTTTTTTTTCGTGGATGTATGGATCTGATGCGTGTGGGGTAGTGCACACGACGGCGCGTTCGCGCGTTCGGGGATCCGGCTCGGCTCGCGCGGCGACTCGTACTACGAGCAGCTCCTGTGCGTCCCCATCCATCGCATCTACATACATACTCATAATCCAATCGATCAAGAAACAATACCTTGCGCCCCCTAACTAACTCTAGTTCACTATCTCTGTTCTATTCTACTGAGGGCTAGCCAACGCGAACTCGCCCCCCGGCCTGCACCCACCAACGCTCGCCGATCCCCGCACGGCACACGCATGTGGCGTCTGCAGTGCACACACGTATGCCTGCGAGGTTTTGGCGCCGGCGGCGCCTCGCTCTCGTGTGCGAGGGTCAACCGATATCTCATTGAGGTCTTCGGGTGGACCCGGAGTTCAGTGATTGTAGGGAATACATCGTCGGCTTGTTCGCGGTAGTGCTGTCCAAAAATCTGATACAAAATAATACGTATTGAATATATTCTTAATACAGTGAATACGATATGCTCTCGAGACTCACCTGAGCATACGAATACACCGGAATACGATACAATATGATATGAATAGAATATGATGCGCAGGTCGTATCATATTTGTATTTTTGCGTATTCTCGGCACTTCGGCAACCCTTGATTCAGCCTTGCGGGAACCGCCAAAACCTGCAAACGGCCGCTCGGATCTAGTCTCGCAAGCCGACTTTATATTGTAGTGAAGATACTGATATAAAACTCGGATCATTGAAACTTTGCTGCGGACCTAAAGGCGGGCTTTTTCGGACTTCTAAATATTTCTGATGGAAAGTTGTGATCAGCGTGTGATGAAGTTGATCCGCACGATATCGCCTCCCTGAACATACTTTTGAAGGTCAGCTATAGGTTTTTCTCTGTATTCCATCAGCCTAATCTCTTCTGAACATTCAGGCAGGCATTCTGGGACATTTAAACGAGGATAGCACTCAATCTGTTGAACTTTCTTTACTGAGAATATATTTTGAGTATACTCAAATAATTTTTAAACGGTCCAGAATATGAATATGATATGCTACAGATATGACACTGCCGGCAAGTGCCATGACCGTGGGTTCATGGCATTTGATTGGCAGAGCAACGACACTTGCCATGGCGTTGGCCAGACATTGCACAAATCCCTTTGTTCCTTTGTCGGCGTGGGAAGTTGGTCTGCCTTTCGCGGCTTGCGATCGGCGATCATTCGGCGATCACTTCCACCTTGTAACCTTGAGGCTTTCTGATTTTCTCGACCACTCCTGAGTCCAGAAAATATATTGTTCTTCCCATAAGTTAGTTCTACAAAAGCTTTCCTCGTTTGTTGCTTTCCCGAAGACTTCTCACCATGCAGCCAATTTTGCATGGGCACCGGGTTTCAAGCCGCACGCAAAACAAATTCATTGCACTGCAGGGGTTGGTGCAGATAAAGGCCACAAGATGTACCAGTAAGTTCTGCCTCAGGCTCTCCAAGTTTCCCTGATCCAGCTCGGAGTGAGACGACGGCCAGCGAGTAATGAGTGAGCCAAGGGGAGAACTTCTCATTGCGTTCGAACTTGAACATTGGACTTTCCCACGCTGACAATGGAACAAAGGGATTTGTGCAATGCCTGGCCAACGCCATGGCAAGTGTCGGTGCTCTGCCAATCAAATGCCATGAACCCACGGTCATGGCACTTGCCGGCAGTGTGATATGCCTCCAGGAGGCGAATACGATACAATACAAATACAATATGGGAAAATCCATGTCCATATCGTATTTGGACAGCTTTATGTCCTACATCCGAGCCCTCACATACTTCGTCACTACGTAGGATTGCGGGACTTCGTCAGATGGGGTGCAAGTTCGTCAGCTTGCAAAGCAAACTCGTCGCATACCAAATTTGGCATTGTGAATGCGCAAGTTCGTCAACTTGCGGAGCAAGCACGTCACATGCACAATTTGGCATAAATCAACCCACCCAGTGTGTAACTGTACGTTTTCGCCCCTCAGGGGAAACACGTGGCCCAATTAGGCAGCTGGGTCATGTGTTCACCAAATATGGCCAAGGTGTTCAATCGTGCAGATACCCCAAATACCTGATGGCTGCATATTTTATCGCTCCCTCACGTACGAACCAAGCTACCATTGCCATAAGTACACCTGAATATTCTTGTGATTTAAAATGGGACCCCCCATTTTTGGGACCCAAATTGAATGAAATAGCAGGGTGCCTGTCACACAGGTGCTTATTCCGGCAACATCTCCTGGGAAAGGTGCCCGTCTCTGCATGTCCGAAAAAACAAAAGCCTGGAAAACCTCAGACTTCCAGAGACATCATACATGGAAGGAGTTAATTGTGCATGCGATTGCTGTGCATACATGAATACAATTGACGAATATGTAGTCTACGAATCAACTTCCGCCTGTGCAAGGTACTCAATGTAGCGACGGTGGTCCTTCTTGTAACGCTCTGCGAATTCTTCCGGATAGCGCTTGACCCACTCGTGCCCAGTTAGCTTCTCACCGGTGTCTGGATCCTGCATCACCCACCCAGCCAGCGGATCCTCACGCTTCTTCTGATGTTTGTTAGATGACGCAGGAGCCGTGCCGGACAAGTCAGCTTGCGCGCGCTTGCATGCTGACACACGACGCCCACCCGCGACGTCCGAGTTCATTGCATTGGCTGTGGCGGATGAGATTGTCAGCGGTGCCGCGGTAGCACCTGGTGCTGGTGCTGGCCCGGAGCCACTGGCTGGGTGGGAGGTTGCGTTCGATGTAGTGGCGCTAGCACTGGCCCTAGGCGCACGAACACGACCCGAGGAACTGGACTAAGAAGCAATGTAAGCGTCAAACCTGGGCATCTTGTACAGAGGTATTACCTTGGCCTCGGCCCTGGCCAGTTTGAGCTTGCCTTCGATGTCTACCACGGTGGCCTCAAGCTCACGAACACGCCAAGTGGTTTCGGCTGATGGCTCAGCCTGGGTGGGTATGTTTGAGTCGTGTGAGGGAACAGCACAAACATGAGCTTACCTTAATGTCACTGCAGGCAGCTGCGAGTTCTTCTCTCGTTTCCGACAGCTCCACCTCCAAGGCGGCAACATCGGAGTCCACGGCGCAAGCACGTCTTGCCTTGTTGGAGTTTTGGGTCTGCTGCGTGGTCTGGTTAGCATAACATTGAGATACCTCATTACGCGCATTTTGCGGAACTGCAGTCGACTTGCGAATTTCAATCTCTTCAGCTCTCCGGACATTGAGTTCTTCATATCTAGGTTGGATTCAGTGTGATGTTCACATCGCTGAAGAAATCAGAACTCACTTTTTGAAAGACTCAATGACGCCCATCGAGATACCGGTCTGAGTGTTGTTCCAGGCATGCTGTGCTTCACCGAGGTCTGTGGTGGCCTCCATGGTATTCCATTGCTCAAGCGGGATGTTTGATAGGCACTGAATGATCCTGCGGAGCAACCAGTGATGCATGAGCTTGTGGTCCCACCACCCTGACATCGTAGTTGAGCAAAGAAAGGCGGAGAAGAAAAATATTGTATGTTTGAGCACTCCATCGGGATCGAGAAGGGTTAAAATCCAGGCCTTGAACGCTTCGACTTCCTCGAATGTCTTAGCATATTTGAGGTCGAAGATGCGCTTCTGGGTCATATCTGGGAGATGCAATAGCTTGGGGATCCCACTGAAACACATGAGCTCAGGATAATGGAACCATTCAGACCAGGCGACATTTTACCGATTGAAGTGTGAATAACAGATCTGCAGGAGGAATGAAAGAAGCTTGTGTATTTATTTACGCTCACTAGTATGTAACTCTAACTCTAACCCTGTGTTTATTTAGGCCCACTGATGTGTAACTCCAACTCTACCCTAGTCTAACTGTAACTCTAACCCTAGCTCGTGCATGTTCGGGTTTATTTATGCTCAGTAGTGTGTAGCTCCAACCCCCACTCCAACCCTAACCCTAGCTGCAATCTGTTCTATGAATGGAATGCACACCAAAATGCGCATTGATCCCTATTTGTGGTGAACTTGGCTTTCAGCTGAAAAGCTTATTTAAACTGACTGGCATGTTATATAAAGCTATTGCCTGTGACAAATGGGAAAAGAATGGCGGCTCTGGGGATTGAACCCACGACCTTCGACCCTCAAGGAGTGCAGCGAACACAACCAATTTGCTATAATAACATTGCACACTTTTTGAATCTTGGTGCTAAACTACGACCTTCAAACTCAGAGTTAACGGACTGAGGCACCGATATCATAGATTTGAGTTCAAAGCAGCAAGCGGAGGTGATGAGGAAAGTGTTGAACTTATGTCCTTTGCGCCAACACTCATAAGTGTGGTGCTCCAGCTTTCCATAGCACAGTTTTAATTGGTGACTGATTCTATCGTTCCTTGGAATGTCGGGGTAGCCCAGAACATCCTCAAGCCTTCCACCGCCACACCCCCTTATCACGTCCGTCCAGCCACCTTACATACACAATGCACACCCCCGACGCGAGCAGCAGCACCCGTTGTACACCACCACCCAAACCTCCCGCAAAACTACTGCCCTCTCACATCTTGACCCTGCACCATGCCCCCATGTGTGCGTGGCTGCCCAGCAGCACACCGCGATGGGCACACTGAGCAGGCTGTGAGTTGTATGGTACCTCGTCACTACGTAGGATGAGGATCTTTGTCATTTGATGGGGAAAGTTTGTCAGATGTCTGAGCAAGTTCATGAGATCAAAAATAAGGGAAGGAAAGTTCGTCGGAAGTGCTGGCGTGCTCCAAAAACCATGGAAGTTCGTGAGGACAATGTGCAAGTTTGTTGCAAGCCCAAATTTGGCCAGCCATCTGATCCATTCCATAATTGATGGTGATGCGCCCCGATTCTTATCCTCTCCCACCATCATCCCGTCCCGCCCCTGTGCCCGTTCTGACCACCTTCCCAGTGCGTACCCAGCCAATCTCACTGCTTGACACCCACCAACGTGTTTTTCATGCTCACAGGCGGCGATGGACGAGTGGCAATTTTCACAGCCCTATTGGGACGGCAGCAGCGAGGCACAGCGGCAGTATTCTCACACATTTTTCAGTGACAGTATGCTCACTGCTCAGACAACCACCGCGCATCAGTTCGGCTCCAGCGGCCAGCGTATTGCCATCGTTCGGATTCCCCAGTACGTACACGCTATCCATACCCATGCTGTCCATCCGTCCGTGCGCTCACGTTGCTCCATCCCCAGCCGATTCCGGTTTTTTGTCTATCGCAGCAACACCATCCATCAATCTCACTGACTTTGGCCACCCGACCCCACTTCTATTCCCTGGTGCATACACCATTCTTCAAGGTTACCGCGGCGAAAACTCTTTTCAGATTTGTTTCCTGGCACGTCACAGCCTGCCTTTCATTCTGATTTCTCGTTACGGACCTCGTGGGATGCCGCACCATTCTCTTGGCTGGCCCAGTTTTCACAGCAACCGAGCGAAACCGTCCACGACCCCTCGGTACAGCCATACTGGGATGATTTTGTTTCCAGGTGCAATAGTTGGTTCCATTTCCCAGTGTGTGCAGCTGAAAAAAAATACTGCAGTCTCTACAGCCTTCAGCCAGCGCCAGCTCAACCCCCTTCCATGGGTTCGGGTGCAGGAGATTTTTTTAATGATGGCTATGGGTAAGATTTCGAATTAGTGCGGTTTTCATCAAGCTGAATGTCCCATTTCAGCATCGATCTCCTCATGGCAGATATCGGGTAATATTTCTTGGTCCTTCCTCCAGCCGATGTGTTGAGCCAAGCCAGTGATGAATACTCAAGCTCAAGATTTCCATCCGCTCTGCCCTCCAGCATTCCTGATGCCCTCCAGCATTCCTGATGACGACGGTTGGTCCTCCCGGTGTGTTTTCTATATGTTCTTGAACTATTTGGCACCATTTATCAACAATCCCAGCGGTGGTCATCCAGCAGTTCACGTCTGGTCTCAGCGGCACCGTCAAGTGTCTATGACGACCTCGTCAAAAATAGGCCAGTGATTTACGCTGCCTTTTTTGTGGGGCTCATACTGATTTTTTCCTCGCCAGTCCACCATCCATATCTGTTGAAATTGGACAGTGGGACAGTGCAGGCTGGACCTCCGATGACCCATCATATGTTTTCTCAACTGTGCCATTAATTTCGCTCAAACTCATTAATCCCAGTTCCAAGATGTTTCCTGTCCCAGAGCCAGATCTGGATCTGGTTGATGAGGCTCTGGACATGGATGCACACCTTGGGTGGGAGTGGAAGCCATCAGGTGTGAAGTGGTTGGATCCCGAAGTGTCTTTGGAAGTTGTAGAGTTTCCGAATGGGACCCCGCTCACCAAGAAAACAAAGGATTTACGCTTTACACCGCGTGAAGGGCTGCCCATCCCAGTTCCCATTCTATCGCAGGCGCACTGCCTTCGTCGTCAATTTCACTGACATGGAAGACCTGAATCCGGAAATGACGCTGGATAATATTATCCGTGACCAGGTGGAGTTATTTTGCCGCTGTGTGTCCGTCGAACGGCGACCCACTGACCTACTCCTTTGCTAGGACTCTCACTCCTGGGGAGGATCCTGTGGGGCTCGCAATCATGTCGATGCCCATTTACCCGGATCATTTTTTGGTCTCGGCGACGACGTCAAAATTGCATGTCGGCGAGCTAATCCCAAGTGTTGCGGGGTCTCTGCATGTGAATCTCTTGACCCCGCTTTTCTGAATGAGGAGAGGCGTGAGCTGGACCCAGAGCCCAGTCGGAAGCTTGCGGCAGCGATGCTCTGCACCCGCGAAATGCAAGATGACATTGAAGTTGGCCGGACTCTCACGTATGGTTTCTTTCCCTGATTCGGATTCAGCCAACTCACGGTGTAGTTAGGTTCCACCACTCGCTCCAGAGCTGGCGCTGTAATGGCATTCACACCGATGGGGTGTGGTGCAATGGGTCTATTTCTCTGCGCAAGTTGAACATGGTACATCCCCCTGCTCCAGTCCAGTCTCCTGTTTTTGCTTAATCATGTTTAAGCCTGACCAAAACAAGAATCATATTCTACTATGCTCCAAACGCAGTGACGCTCTCACCATGGGCTTGCTTCACTTGCAGGCGTGGATTTTGGATCACATCTCCGAGGAACTGTTTGTAAAGGTGATGAACAGCAAGCCCATCATCGAGGAGGACAACACCAATGGTACATGCTCAAGGTCAATGTCGTGTGTTTCTTCTTCTTTCCCGTTTCCCTGCCATTTATCCTGAACTGACATCCACAACTCAGTGTTTAATCATCACAAGAATGGCTTACCATACGTTGCCAAGGTCCAGCCTGTGACCTGCGTTGCAAAGATGCATATCTACTGCCCTTGGGAAATGTTGCACCCTGAGCTGGCGCGCATGGCAGTAGTGGTCACTTTCTCCGAGTCAGGGCATACTCACCCGCCTCCGCCGAACAACAAATGTACTCACGCAATTGCGGAGCGGTATCGGGAGTGTGTTCGCAAGATTGGCCTTGGGGAAACCGTTGCAAAGGTTGAGAATGGTACGAGTTAATTTTTTTCACCACCTGGCGCAACTTGTTCTAAGCCTGTGCAGCTCAAACGACCAAGGACCTGCTTGATGGCAAGACACCCAGCCTTTTTCATCCTGGGCTAATCAGCCGTGACACGAAGACTCACCTCATTCAGCAGGTGAATCCCGAGTTGAACAAGGTCTTGGCAACTGCCACCAACACGAGGCAGCGTAATCATCTTTCATGCCTTTCATGACCTTTTTTTTTGCTTATCATTACTCGTTTCAGAGGTTGCAACATACCTTGCTGACCAGGAGGCTCTGAGCGACGAGAAGATATATCTCCACAGCTCGCTGTCTTGTGATGGGAAGCGAATAATCTTCGGTGCGCACGACAAGCTGCTCTGTTCCATTCACAATATTTGCACCCTCAACTGTGACACCACCTTCAAACCCGTTGGGGGGGAAATGCAGATTTTCGAGATCAATGGGTGGCTGGTGGGCATTAACGAGTGTACGTGAATTTCTGTCTGCTTTCCATCGACTTGAAGGCTTCAATGCTGACATGATCATAGTGGTGACAGTTATGCGCATCTGGATGGAGATCCATGACCATAAGGTGTACAAGACCATCTGGGAGGAGGTCCAGCAACTTGTACTCAAGCTCACTCGGAAAAAGCTCAAGTTCAAGGGGCTTCACAGGGGGGGGGGAATCTTGGGACTCAACTCCGACATGGAGGCAGCGCCTCTTCTCAGATTTGCCAATGTGTTTGTCAGCATGGTTGATCTCGAGGATGTGTTTTCTGTGGTAGGATCTGATCCACAGGAGCTTCTTTCATTCCTCCTGCAGATCTGTTATTCACACTTCAATCGGTAAAGTGTCGCCTGGTCTGAATGGTTCCATTATCCTGAGCTCATGTGTTTCAGTGGGATCCCCAAGCTATTGCATCTCCCAGATATGACCCAGAAGCGCATCTTCGACCTCAAATATGCTAAGACATTCGAGGAAGTCGAAGCGTTCAAGGCCTGGATTTTAACCCTTCTCGATCCCGATGGAGTGCTCAAACATACAATATTTTTCTTCTCCGCCTTTCTTTGCTCAACTACAATGTCAGGGTGGTGGGACCACAAGCTCATGCATCACTGGTTGCTCCGCAGGATCATTCAGTGCCTATCAAACATCCCGCTTGAGCAATGGAATACCATGGAGGCCACCACAGACCTCGGTGAAGCACAGCATGCCTGGAACAACACTCAGACCGGTATCTCGATGGGCGTCATTGAGTCTTTCAAAAAGTGAGTTCTGATTTCTTCAGCGATGTGAACATCACACTGAATCCAACCTAGATATGAAGAACTCAATGTCCGGAGAGCTGAAGAGATTGAAATTCGCAAGTCGACTGCAGTTCCGCAAAATGCGCGTAATGAGGTATCTCAATGTTATGCTAACCAGACCACGCAGCAGACCCAAAACTCCAACAAGGCAAGACGTGCTTGCGCCGTGGACTCCGATGTTGCCGCCTTGGAGGTGGAGCTGTCGGAAACGAGAGAAGAACTCGCAGCTGCCTGCAGTGACATTAAGGTAAGCTCATGTTTGTGCTGTTCCCTCACACGACTCAAACATACCCACCCAGGCTGAGCCATCAGCCGAAACCACTTGGCGTGTTCGTGAGCTTGAGGCCACCGTGGTAGACATCGAAGGCAAGCTCAAACTGGCCAGGGCCGAGGCCAAGGTAATACCTCTGTACAAGATGCCCAGGTTTGACGCTTACATTGCTTCTTAGTCCAGTTCCTCGGGTCGTGTTCGTGCGCCTAGGGCCAGTGCTAGCGCCACTACATCGAACGCAACCTCCCACCCAGCCAGTGGCTCCGGGCCAGCACCAGCACCAGGTGCTACCGCGGCACCGCTGACAATCTCATCCGCCACAGCCAATGCAATGAACTCGGACGTCGCGGGTGGGCGTCGTGTGTCAGCATGCAAGCGCGCGCAAGCTGACTTGTCCGGCACGGCTCCTGCGTCATCTAACAAACATCAGAAGAAGCGTGAGGATCCGCTGGCTGGGTGGGTGATGCAGGATCCAGACACCGGTGAGAAGCTAACTGGGCACGAGTGGGTCAAGCGCTATCCGGAAGAATTCGCAGAGCGTTACAAGAAGGACCACCGTCGCTACATTGAGTACCTTGCACAGGCGGAAGTTGATTCGTAGACTACATATTCGTCAATTGTATTCATGTATGCACAGCAATCGCATGCACAATTAACTCCTTCCATGTATGATGTCTCTGGAAGTCTGAGGTTTTCCAGGCTTTTGTTTTTTCGGACATGCAGAGACGGGCACCTTTCCCAGGAGATGTTGCCGGAATAAGCACCTGTGTGACAGGCACCCTGCTATTTCATTCAATTTGGGTCCCAAAAATGGGGGTCCCATTTTAAATCACAAGAATATTCAGGTGTACTTATGGCAATGGTAGCTTGGTTCGTACGTGAGGGAGCGATAAAATATGCAGCCATCAGGTATTTGGGGTATCTGCACGATTGAACACCTTGGCCATATTTGGTGAACACATGACCCAGCTGCCTAATTGGGCCACGTGTTTCCCCTGAGGGGCGAAAACGTACAGTTACACACTGGGTGGGTTGATTTATGCCAAATTGTGCATGTGACGTGCTTGCTCCGCAAGTTGACGAACTTGCGCATTCACAATGCCAAATTTGGTATGCGACGAGTTTGCTTTGCAAGCTGACGAACTTGCACCCCATCTGACGAAGTCCCGCAATCCTACGTAGTGACGAAGTATATGAGGGCTCGCAGGCTGCCGAGCACGGCCACGAAGTATGCCGCGCCCGTGAGGCCTGCATAGTGCTCCACGCCGTAGATCTCGCTGATTGTCATGGGTAGGAGCGCGTTGTACCCGCCCTCGTGCACGCCGTATAGCTATTGGCATGGGCAGGGTGGGGGTATGGGAGCGAGGGGGATGCACGGTACTGCAGTAGCTTGCGAGGAAGAGCCCGAGGCTCATGAGCGCCGCGACGGCGAATGTGATGTGCTGGATGTCCGCCGCGCGTGCGATGAGCGGGTTGACGAAGATGCAGCCGCTCCGGGTTAGCCCACTGCCGGGCGTGCCTACCCGCGAGACGAGCGCGTCCTGCTCGCGTGCGCCGACAATGTTGCTGTGCAGGGATGTATAGAAGTCCTGAAGAGTGGATTTGGTGCGAAACCGACAGGACAAGATGAAGTGTACATACCTGAGAGATCCCGAAGATGTTGTTAATCCCAATTCAGTGTTGCCAGGGTCCGGTTCAGTCCGGTTCTTTGCCAAAAATTGCGAACACCGAACCTGACCTGCGGTTCCGTTCGGGAAATTTTCCGAACCTCGAACTGGACCCCAGGTCCAGTTCGTTTGGGGTTCAGAACAGGTTCGAACCTCAAAGAAACCCCACGCACGTGATTTGCGGGGTGTAAATCGTTGGTGGAGGACGGGGCAGATGTTTTTTCAACATCTGTATAACCGAATTCAATCTATGAGTGTTCAGATACCACTAACAGAATAAATACGAAGATCACCTGTTATTTGATTGCCCGAGAAGTTGCTGGTCCTCGCGCTATTTCACTCTCCCAAGTGCAGGCGAATGATTTCTACTTACCATGTTGCGAATATGTGGTTTTGTGAGTGAAATCGTTGCCAAGATACTGATTAAACTCACTGAAACTCACCCATTTTCACTATCGGTCCGGTCAGGTTCACTCAGGTTCAGCCAAATTCTGAGAAGTCTGAACCTCGGGAGGCTCTTTGATCCGCTACCACCACCATCTCCCACTTTCCCACGCCGACGTCCCTCGTCGACGGAGAGATGGAGCGAGACTGGTGGTGTGGGCGGGTCAAGGAGGGTTTGCAGCCAGGGTTTGCAGCCCAAGGGTGACCTCCACACCCGCGTAGCTTGCGCTACACCGCCAAAGTGCGGAAGGAGCCATAGAGCCCGGCCATAGAGCCAATATATTATCGTGCCGTATCAGGCCTATACACCCAGAAAATCCTGGAGAAACTATGCTGGTATGTTCTCCTCCATGCCCATCTCCTCCTCCTTCCTTATCCGCCGCCTGCGCGCCGCCTGCGGCGATGAT
>JARGXW010001365.1:0-23830 GCA_029204085.1 Mycena sp. CBHHK59/15
CGTCTTCCAGTCCGTGTCGAGTCTCATCCAAGCAGGTCACCAGTCCGTCCTTGTCCTGAGGTCTCGATCAGTAACGTGTAGCGAGAGAACGAAAGTCGACGTACTTGATCCACAGAGACGATCATGCCGGTCAAGGATTGTTCTCCAGTAGGATCAACGCACGTGAATTTGGGACCAAAATCGTTGAAGACGGAACTGGACAAGCGTGAGGATATTGGCCAAGCAACAAGAAAAAATTGAATACCCAAACAGCCCGCGTGTCTCGGCTGCAATGAAGAATACGCCATTGTCATGAGTCCAAGCATTGATTTCGAGCTGCTTGCTGTACGTCGTATTACACAGCACGACAACCTATGTATAATTGAGGTTTCGAGCCTTGGAAGGAGTGAAGATGGCCACGTACCTGGAAGCCCTGGATGAGCTGTACAGTAATTTCCTGGCCTGCTGTCCCTCCCAGATTTCGCACGGGAACGTAGGCATTTAGCTCGGCTAGTCGGGGAACTGTAGCATCTGCGCGGGATTTGCCGATATCCTCCGCACGGAGGAAGAACTAGAAACGAGATCAAAACGGTGTGCTCGTTAGGAAGGGCCCGACTGACTTGTGAGCTCAAGTCTTGGACCGTTACTGGTTCTGGATCGAATATGGTGACGGACTTGACACCAGCCAAGACAATATCCTTGGCTGTTGACTGTTTGAGGGAATACTCGGGTTATGGAAGAGGGAGGGAACGGGCCTATTTCAACTCCCAAGCCTTGCGCTCCAACAATGAGGACATTAGAAGCCGCCATCTTCTTCATCGCTACACGGATGTGTCTAAGAGGTGTCTTCTGAATCCATAGACATCAACCCACCTTCGTGGCCCAGCACATATCTGCGGATCGAGTAAGTTACTCTGGATGTATCAGAAATTCAGACTGCTTTACAATTGCCGCGAATACAAGCCCTCATCAATAGCAGGCTCGTCAACATCCATCTTTGTTTCCAAATTAGACGACGCGGCCATATTCAGGTGTATTTCTTGAAGGTTTTGCTTGTTGAATGGAAGATGAGAGAGAAAGACTTGATGCGGCACCGAGCCAACACCAAATCTTGTCAAATCTGCTGCACGTGAGCGCTAGCGCTCACCAGCCTTCCACCACCTTCGAGTTGAATCTACGCCACGCTTCGCCCAAAATCAACTCATTCTCAATTTCTCGATTTATTGGTTTGTTACAATCAAGTTCAGTACAAAAACGCGTCGTATATGCGCGGGCTCTGACTCGTATAATGGAGCGCGACGTCGCCAGTCTACGCCATTGGGGAACTCGTTGACAATTGCAAGATCGTGTCCATAGTATCAAAGCACTAGTACTACGCTATGTGGGTGAGGAATCGGTAGGAGTAGAGCAGACCACCCAAATCACAGTACTAGTATGCAGGCCATTAGCATGAGGTGCATGGTACTAGGCCTGGTACTTGCAAAAGAAATTGTGCCTTGAGTGCTGAGTGCTCACTTGAGGATGATAATGATCCTTCGGTTTTTTTTTTTTTTTTTTTTTTTTTGGAGCGTTTGGGATAATGAAATTCAGTCTGCAGAAGCATTCAAAAAGTCATCTGCTGGGTCTACTAGAAAGTTCTAGTTAATGCCGGGAAAGTTGTCCAGGGAGGAAATGCCATTATGCACAATTACCAGAGTGTGGGACTCCAGCCTAGTAAATTTATCCTATCCCATTTCTTGAGTCATTCAATTTCAATGGCTGTATACCCACTAAAACCCCCACTGTGTAAGTCCAATCGTCCGGCAGAGCAGCTTTGTTCATTAGTAGACCACTCCATGTTCTTAGGACAAGATCTTTTTTCAGCGCAAGATTACCAAATTTCATTTTATTGGTGAGGATTCGATCTCGTCCCAGTGCTGAATTCACGGATTTCAGCCATCTGTTGTGAATCTCAATGTCTGTAATGTTACGGTGTGGGTTCTTCAGAACCTTATCGTTCCGGATCTTCCAGATCGTGTGCCAGGCCGTAGATACCAGAATGGCAAATAATCGTCCCATAGCAGGGATAATTTTCCCATTTGAGTGTTTGAATTTAACAAGGTTACAACCGAGGACAAGGCCCCAGCTGAGGGAGGGCCACATGGGGTATTTCGTGGCCCAGAGTTTCTTGGTCAGTCCCCAAATTAATTTCGCCCCCGAGGCATCACACTCCATTGCTATGTGCTCAAGGTTTTCGGGGACTCCACATGTGTGACAAACAGAAAATTCTTCATCCTTCGGTTAGTGGGAGGAATTTTTATTCAATTGGTAAATTGTTCTGCTGTCAGATACATTGTGAAATGGGATATGAGCCAAAAAAAAGATCAAGAAGATCTAGGGGTGTTATTAAAAAGATATACTAAGAGTTGGAATGGGATGTGTAGATAGCTTGCCCAGAACTGGCTTGTACAGTATAGTAGTTTGTGCAGGTATGTAAAGGATACAGAAGGTGAGTGCACCCCTCTGCCACCATAGCAAGGACATCTGCAGCAGTGGGATGCATGGATTTCATGGGATTTTGGGGAACCGGAGAAGTGATATATGCAATGTCGATGTCGGATATGGGATGAGCGAGTGGTTAAAATGGTGTCACGCTCAAGTCCCAACACAGCATGGATGAAAGGCTTGCCAAATCAGGAAGGTAGATGAGATGCCCGTAGCTCCGTTGGTGGCCATCTGGAAGTGATGTTGCGCGTGCAAGAGCGAGAGCAATGAGATCTGCCACACTCCGAAGATAGGATGATCTGTATCCCCTACGGAAGTGATGAAACTCAGCATTGTACCCAAGATGGCGGAGCCAATCCAGGTGGCTGTCTCTGCCCTCGGCTAAGTCAAAGACATCGTAATGCAAGGCCGAAAGGGAAGTGACTTCGAGCTCCTCGACAAAAGATATCTGAAGGCCGCAAATTTCCTCCCTGTAGATGTCCGATATCAGGGACGGAACGAAGAGAGGATCTACGCGAACTGACCAATTTTTGTTGAGATCCCGCTGACCAAATATCGCTTGGTTGGCGACCACATTACCGAGCACGAAGAGTCTGAGAACGAGGCTGGATCCGGCCTCTCCTTTGAACTGCTCCACATCGAGCAAACCATTCGGAAAGAGTCGGCGCAGATGGTAAAATCCTTGGAAAAAGGATGGCGGAAGCATTCCGTCTGGCATCTTCCCAATAGAATGGATTACCGAACTGAGCTTGAATACAACGTCGAGATACTCGACGGAATATCGTTCAATATAACTTGACAAGACACGTCAGTAAAGGCGAGGAAGACGTGCGGAAAGCACGAACGATTCCGGCTCCATCGAGGACGTGATGAGCATGAAAATATAATCGAAGGTCCATTGCGCTGTGGCCCAATCGGAATAAGGTGCACCACAATAGAGCTCCATAATCATGGGTTCGGTGGGTGATTCGTTGTCTGGGGAGACGACACTGGCGCGAAAGTATTTGATGTGGGTAGCGGGCAAGGAGACACCCTCGTCAAGAGATGTGGCGTCGTAAGTATTGTCGGGGGCTCGAGCCAACACCTTTCCACCGGCAGTGATACCGTTGCTGATAGAGGTGTTGAAGACGCGATCGGAGATCTTGAGTCTTTCTGAACGACTTTGAGTCTTGTGGGAGACGTGCTCGAATAACTCGAGGGGCGGCAACCACGCAGCCGGCGGAGATGACATGGTAGGGGAGGCGCGGAGGGTGTCGTGTGAGTTTCCGAATCTATCGAAAGCATCAACGTTCGCGACAGAGACATCACTGAACGAAGACAGGGGCAGTAACCAATCCGTCGGCGGCGAAGTTACGCAGAGCGAGGTGCTGAGAGTACCATCTGAGGTTTGGGATTCCCCGAATGCACTATCGGTCGCGACAGAGCTATCAGCGAACGAGAACGGTGGAGGTAACAAATCCGCCGGCGGTGAAGTAATGCTGAGCGAAGCACTGAGGGTGCCCTCTGAGGTTTGGGATGGCTTGAAAGCATCGTCAGTTGTGGCGGAGTCGTCGAACACCGGACGTGGCAACCAGTCCGCGGGAGGGATACTATGAATGCTGGTTGGCGGTGTCCAGTCGACTTTGGGAGTGCGCCACTCAGACGACGGGAGGCTTGGGATGTTAATTTTGTCATGGCGGAAGTGGGAGACGGAGAGTAGGTCAGAGAGTAATGGGGCATTAAAGGCAGTGCAGCAGTTTGGTCCAACGTTGACCAAGACGGTGGATGGCCACTCTGTAACAAAGACATCCCGATCTTCATTGTACCCGGGTCGCATGCAGCAATGGTCAAGTAGGCAAACGACTTTGGGCAAAGCAAAGGGCGCCACCACGAGTTTTGCAGTGCTTTGGCCCCAAGCGAGTCAAAAGCATTGCGCGTATTTAAGTTCCACAGAACACCTGGCTAAGGCGTCAATCAACCAAAAAAGAAAGTCGTTGATCAAAGCGTACAAGCTCGACAGCGATCATGGTTCACACGTCAAATATTCAGATGATCACTTTTAATATTACACACAGCAGTATAAATACAATCCAAGACCAGTTCACTTGCGATAGAACTAGAAAAAAAGTGTTCTGAGCATTGATTAGGTAATCGGTGTTTTCACGCACATTCCGTCTGAAGTTGAACCACAACGACAGACAACCGCGGTCGAAGCTGCTCCGGAAGCCTCTGCTCTAGTTTGTCAACGAAATTGTCGGGCTGCAGTGTCGAGATAATACCTTTTGTGAGAAAACTCCCATTCACGGTTTACTATTCGGAACGCAATATCTTCGTATGGGGGGCCGGCACTAAAATGCAGGAGCACAGTCTCGTCGTTACCTGGCTCTTTGACTATCTTGTATGTTGGTGCCTTGGCCTTATCAATAAGATCTGGATAGAAGATATTAAACTGGAGGGGGTTAGATATGAAGGCGACGGAAACACGGTACATGTACCTTGTATCCTTGAACGACTTTCGGGGGAGGGTTGTCCGTGCTATTGGGCGATCAGAAGGTGACTACTTAGGACGAAAAGGAACTGTACGTACTCGTAATGAGTCTGATTGTACTTATTCCATTCATAACCAGTGTGCACACGATTGAAGTATCGAGGCTTTCGGGGCCTGTACTTGTCTTCCCAGTTGTAGCTCGTCGGATTGGCGATGCTTTCTTCAAGATTGAAAAGCTCTTCCTCCTCGTCGAGATCTTTTTCAGCCTCAGCTCTGTACAAAGCTTCGGAAGCAAGATCTGCGCCACTTGGAGCTTCCTCGTCTGGAGTTTCGACGATGGGCTGGGCAGCTTTTGGGACAAATCGAGACGCAGCGACTGAACGACGCTGGGCAAACTGTTTGCAAGGTTAAGAGCCAAGACGTTTCTGATAAGATCAAGACCCACGAGAGCACGACGATGTTCTTCTTCGGTCAAAATATCAATCTCGCGCTCCTCTGGCATCAAGCGGGTGATATCGATTAGTGGAGGACTCATGCCCCGTTGATATTCCTCCATTTCTTCGGCGGGAACAACTTCCTGCTCAACGATTTCCAGATCGACAACAGGTTCCGTCCGCCTGGAAGCAGTCCTGGCGACACCGGCCAGCAATTCTTCCTGAGCTTGAATTGCTTCATCCCTTTGCCGTTTACGGAGCTGCTCCAGACGGTTGCGAACAACGACCTCGTGGAGACCTTTTAATTTGGCCTGTATTATGAATGAGTGCTGACCAAGTCAAAAAGATGTTGAAAACACGGTACCTTCGATTTCCAAACTAGCAATTTCTTCAAAAGGCCCTCCCAGTAATCGACATCCACTGGTTCTCCGCTCGTGAGTTTGTCTTGAATTTGCCTTTGAAGGGAAACGAGCTGCTCGTAGGATTTCCCAGCCAACAAAGCGGCGATATCGGCTTCCACGGCAGCTGCGGCTGCTAGTCCCATGAGCTGACTTGTCTTGATTCCCTCTAAACAATCTTTGCAAATTACCATCATGTTCTGGAAAGTGAATCAGTCGACTCCTGCCCAGAGGCCGAAGGGTCATACCGTCCAAAAGTCAATGTTGACATCCGTCTGTTCCAACGTCAAATAACGCTCAATATCATCATGTAACTCCTCGACTTGTTCGCTGGACAAATTCTTGGAAGGGATAAGGAACAGAGGACAGCGACACAAAATTACTCACACCGAATATATTGTATGGCTCGTCCAGATCGATTTCCAGGCCAGCATCGTCACCTTCTTCTACATCATCCTCGTCCACCGTTGGGTTGACATACTTGAGGTTCAGAGCCAAGAAGTCGATGGCTTTGGCTCGCTTCTCCTTTATCCGAATTGCTGCCCTCCGTCTTTCTTGTTCCAACTGGAAATCACCGTCCTTTGAAAGCCATTCCGACATTTGCGCAGATTCTTGGAGCCGTGCCATTCGCATCTCTTCTTCTTCCCTGAGACGTTGCTCGACCTCTCTTTCTGCACGTCGCTTGTTCAACCGGTCCAATTCTTCTTTCGCCTCTAGCCGCCTCACAGCATCTCTCCTTTGCGACTCGGCTATCGACATGCCCTGTTTCCTCTCCTTCTCGTTCTTCTTGTGCCATCTGAACTGCTGGCCAAGGTTGACATCGTGGAAAGGGTTGTCGGTAGCACTGTATACACTCAATTCAGCGACTTGACGCGCTTCTTCTTCTTCCTTTGCTCGTTTCTTTTCTGCTTTCCGCGCTTTCCGTTCCTCCGACTTGTCTCGTTTACGCCTCGAACAATCATCAGACGTGATTTTAAGCATGACGCAATGGAAACTCACTTCTTTTCCTTGCGTTCCGGGTCCCTACTGCGACTCCGGTCTCGCTTTCGCCGGGAAGAGTCATTTCTATCCAGACTTCGACTGCGATTTCTCCTGCGCCTGTCTCTGTCGGGATCGTATACCCTTCTAGATGGGTCCCTGTCGCCATCGCGATTTCGTTCGCGGTCACGGCCATCGTAGCTCTGGCGAGGCGAAGGCGAGCGGGAATGTCTGTCCATCGCAGGATAACTTCAAGAGTGGTGTATTTGTAACTGCTTGATTCAAGGGTCGTCGGCCCAATCGGCCGCGTTCTCCTGCAACCTGAAAGCTTGAACGTCCAGTATTTTGACCTCGAGTATTTACCGGGTCACTTTTAGGGGACAATGGCCATGTCCTATTCTGGGAGGCTTCCACGGGTCCCGCTTCCGTCGCGACGCATCCAGTCTTTCACTCGGAGCATACGCACGCAAGCTCAGCAGCAGGGTGGTCCTGATGGTCATTCACCTGGTACTAGGGAACGACCCTTTCCCCGGTCACATCTGGGCGGTCTCAACACACCTGCCTTTGGAATGGCCACTCCCCGGCAGGTACCATATGCCGTCATAGCTCAGATAATAGGCTTGACACCGCTATTATGTAGCTATCCCAATATCTCGATCAGTACGTTGTGGGTCAAGAACTCGCGAAGAAAGTATTGTCCGTCGGGTGCGTCTAAATGCCCCAGTCCCCGCGCTTTTCTTTACATGGCCACGTAGGGTGTTCAACCACTATCAGCGAATACAGGCAAACATGGCGGCTTTGGAGGCTCGCGAGAGGGACGCTGAAATTTACATGGAAGTCTCCAATGAATACAGTACGTTTGATTGTGGGATACATAGACTCCAAATCAACGAGTTATACAGCGCATCCCGGGGTTTCGACAGCTCAGATCCGACCACTACGCAAGCCTCCGGCGGCACGCCCGCAGCTTCCTCCTCCACCGGCCCAATTGTTCGACAAGAGCAATATTTTGATAATGTAAGTTATGCTGCAAATGACCTGGACAGCGTTACGTATTCAAATTCTGCCAGAGGTCCTACAGGCTCTGGTATTTTGCATCCGTTGGCGGGTTGTGGTCCTTTTCAACCATTAGTTTCTAGGAAAAACGTTGTTGGTTCGAACTCTAGCAAGGGTACTCGATGTTCCCTTTTCAGTTAGCGACGCCACTGCTTTCACACAGGTATCCAAATTATTCAACGTCCCACTGGATTTCTGATAAATACATTCAGGCGGGATATGTTGGAGACGACGTCGATACATGTATACAACGATTGGTAAAACCAAAATGCTCTTCAGCCCGTTGTCTATAATAAATGCCGCCCAGGTCACTGTCGCAAACGGTGATCCAATACGTGCAAGGTTTCTTGGCTTTAGACTTTCTACATTCCTCGAACTTACCAAAGCATAGCATGGGTATTGTGTATATCGACGAAATTGATAAGATTGCAAGAAAGCCGGGCACAGACGGTTCCCGCGACGTCGGAGGAGAGGGTGTGCAGCAGGCTCTCCTCCGGATGATGGAAGGTTCCACCGTCACTGTGCAAGCGAAAGGCGCCAGCGGTGCCGACCTATTGGGCGGTAAGGGGAATTGTAATCTTGCGACTTTTATCTGATGTATGGATCAGGGAAAAGCGAAGCTCAATATCACATTGATACTACCAATGTCCTCTTCGTCTTGAGTGGTGCCTTCGTCGGGCTAGATAACATTGTCAGGGCCCGACTCGCTGAGAATCGAGGTGTCAGTGACTTGAAACCTGTTCTATCCGTCTTGTGATGATACTCTTTTTTTGTTTGTTGCAAGTCCATGGGTTTTGCGTCTAAAAATTATTTTACGGCAATGCCCAAGGCGCAAAACGGACTGGACCAACTTGTGGACCCGAGCGGTGAGCCTTCCTGTTTTTCTGTTTCCCGTTGCTTGAACTCCCTACGTTCAGATCTTGTTAAATATGGGTATGTGACCACCACCGACAGCTCCCGAATTCTCAATTGCTGTCGTCAGTTTGATCCCAGAGTTTGTTTCTCGCGTGCCTTCCATAGCAACACTTGCATCGCTGAGCGTCGCGGACCTGCGGAGGATACTGACGGACGTCAAGGGATCTCTGATATCGCAATACCAGTCCCAGTTTGGTAACATCGGCGTTGAAATAAAGTTTACCAGTGCTGCGCTTGATGAAGTATGCATGAAGGCGGTAGAGAGAGGTGGTGGCGCAAGGGGCTTGAGGGGCATCATGGCTCGTGGATTTCTTTGTTCATCTTCCATTCGTTGATGAGTTCTCTCTTCCAGGAGAAGGTGTTGCTTGAACCAATGCACGACATCCCGTGAGTTCACCTTCAAATGATACAGCTCTTGCTAACGTTTATTTTCGATGGTTGGGCAGTGGATCAGTGAGTTGATTGTTGCATCGCAAGTCGTGTGGGGGCGCTCTAATCTTTCTCACTCAAAGGACGTTCGTCATGTCCTCATTACTGCGGCTACCATCCGGGGAGAGTCCCCTGCACAATGCTGGTACAAGAGCGATAACGCCAGTGTAGCGTTTTGGGAAGCTTGGGCTGCAGAAGAGCATCGATACCGGGAACGAAAAAAGAAGGAATGAAGAGACTTGTGCATCTGGTTTATATGTAGGACCATTCATTGTATTATTCAGCCATATGTAAATCGCCCACTTTGCTTGCAAGTCATACAAAAAGTTGATCATTCGTTCCTTGTGTCTACCAAACTATCTCGGAGAGTAAGAGGTGAAGCAGATGAGGGACGCTGAAACAGGTAGCTACAGTGATTTACTCCCCTCCAGCGTCGGCCGCAACGGGTGTGGCCTCCTCCGCTGCAGCGTGGCTTTCGCCCTCTTTAGCTTCTGCACCATCTTCAGCCTTTGTCTCAGCCCCAGCAGTGGCAGTCGTAGGAGCTGTGGTGTCCTCCTCTGTGGGCGCCACAGTCTTCGCTTCTGCTGGTTTGGGCTCAGCATGCTCAACGGAAGCAGCAGGGGCAGGAGCATCGGCGGGGGCCGCTGTAGCTAGAGTTGCGTTTTTCTTTTGTCCATCCTCGAATGCAGTCTTGAATTGAAGGGCATCTTATTCAGTGTCAGCAAGTTGTAATTTAAAAAAACGCGAGTAATTCACTATCAGAGTTGGCGAACCGGATGGCAAGAGTCTCTGCAGTTGGGGGGCTTTCAGAGTAGTCTGCGGCTACTTTCCATACCCAAGACCGATCGGATCCGATGTTAGGCTGGAGCCGCATGTCCGAGGAGACTGTTAACAAGAGCGCGTCAGAAAGCAAAGAAGACCATCCGGAAGGACTCAGCTACTTACTGACGTGGTTGGCGCATACTTTGAGCGTCTTATCACGTCTCATCACCAACCTGACCTTCTGGGTCTCCTTGTGTGCCAGCAAGCGGACATCGCCTGTGCCACGCTCCTTCCATTCAGCGGCATCACCGTCGAATCGGAACAGTTTGGCGCGCCTTGAGTCGCAGGTGAACGTTAGTGGAGCCGCAGAGGTTTGCGATCGCGTCGTAACACACGCACATCTTGAAGAGCACATCTTCATCCTCTTCGTGGGTTTTCGTGTTGATCTGCTCGGTGAGCTTGATTACGGGTTCGAAATGAGGGTCGTTTTCCTCCTCCTGGTGGAAAGAAAGAATTGATTCAGATTTGCGTGGGGTGGCAAGACCACGGAATAAAGAGAAACAAAAGAGTAGAGAAGAAAGCTGACCACTTTCGGTGTAAGTGCGTCTGTCTCGGCCATGGTAGAACGGATGAGGTAGATGTAAAGATTATGAGCAAAGGAGCAAAGTCGACAACGAGGTCCAGATCAGAATGGCTCAGTGGCTGTGCAACCTTTAACACGTCTTTCGGGCATTCCACGGAAATGTCTAGAATATTATATTCCCGCCAACTCTTCGCTGCATGGCTCTCTTTACTCCTCCTGATGCCTCCACTTCTCTCTGCTCATCTCATAGACGTTGTTGCCGGGAAGAAGGAGTGTTTCTTTGAAGACCTGCACAAGCATGACAAGGTCCGACTTTTTACAACACCCTCGAGGGATACAAATCTGACAGACCCATAGATGACTGTAACCTATCAAGTCGGTGGAGGGGGTCATTTGGATATCGATTTCTGGGTCGGTGCCTTCGTGCACGGTCGGTGTCATCAATGCTCACAAGAGTGCAGCTTTCGGACCCGGAAAGCCGCCTACTAGACAAGCATATACGACAGTCCACCGGTACAACTTCAATAACGGCCGAGAAAGACGGGCGACACGAGTACTGCTTCTCTAATCAAATGAGCGCCATCGCAGATAAAATTGTCAGGTATACTCGCATACGTTCTTACTTCGTTCTTGTGTTCTAAAGTAATCCGCCAGCTTCAACGTCCATGGGATAATTTATGTAGGGGAAGATGGTGGGCTCATTATCTGTGTGCTATATAAATGGCTGACCCTGCGGACAGCGGACGTCGTCGCACCCATTGAGCGCGAGATTCGTGCTCTTTCGAACGGCTTGACAGCAGTCAAAGACGAGCAGGAGTATATCGTTGTTCGGGAAAGAACTCATAGGAATACTGCAGAATCTACCAATTCGCGCGTCAAATGGTGGTCTGTGCTCCAAGCAATAGTTTTGTTTCTGGTGGTGGGGTGGCAGATATACTACTTAAAAGTGAGTACTGCACCCCGTTTCCCAATACAATATATCCTGACACTTCCTCGCTAGTCCTTCTTTGAAGTAAAGCGTGTAATTTAAGATGAATGCACGTTTGCGCCTGTAGCGACGGTCCAAGAATTCTATGTAGCCACGATGGATACGCAACAGGGTATATTTGAAATCGAACTACAGAGGAATATGAGAGTACATATGGTAGGCAACGGATGATGCATGGGATGATGATTGAGCGTTAAGTTGCAAATATTGACGATAATAAGGCAGTGTTACAATGTACAATCCGAAGACAAGAAAATATCAACGCCATGTCGGCCTGGGTCCCTTGTTCATGCTCAGGTCAGCGCTAACATTGAGATCGACCCCAGCTGAGGGTGGTGCGACGGCAGAAAGATGAGCCATCAGAAAGGACGACGAGCCGGAGGATAAGCTCTGTTTGGAACCTTTCGAGCTGGTCTTGGTCAAGGACACGCGCTTGACTCGTTTCGTCGGGCTTGCCAGCAATACCCGCCTCATCTTGGGAGCCTCTCCGTTCGCAGGCGAAAGCTGTGGAATCATGCTTGACCGCCTCCTTCCCTTCTCGTTTCGCATCGGCCCAACAATAGAACGTCTCCTCCCACTCCCGCTCCTTCCCAAACCTGAGCCGCCTCCTCCGAGTCTCGGGGTCGGCGGGGCATGCCTCTCACGGGATTTGGAGACGTTCCCCGAACCTCTATTAGTTCCGCCACTGGAACTGTCTAGCTGGTTCATCACATCGGACAGTGGTCGATGCTTGGAATGCGGCTTCTCGGGACTACTTCCGCTTTCATCGTCCTCCACTAGGCTTCCCAGGGCCGAACCTTTCGTCTTTGACTTGAGGAAACTAGGATCCAAACGGCTCGGGCGCGATCGCCTGGCACCACCTGCGGTTCCCAGTGAGCCATACGACCGAGAGGAAGATGTATCGGTGCCATCGCGAGTTGACGCAGGAAGGGACATGGACAGGAAGTTCAGACTGACGCTATCGTCGGTTTTCTCGTTCTCGTCCTCCCATTCGCTCTCTGAACCTCCGAGAGACATGTTCCGCTGCAGTACGGGTACTATAGCCGCATCGGTAGATGAGCCTGATGCGGACCAGGACGAAGTTGATACGTCGGCAGGAATGACGGAGATGGCGTCCAAGTCCCCTTGGCCTGCCTCATCTCTCCATTGCACATTCTTCCCAGCGCCCCTCTTATCCTTGTCCGAGGCTCGCCTGTAGGGCTGCAGACTGGAGCGTAGAGACTGGCGCGGGGCCCTGTACGTCCTTCTCGGAGACCCAGCCGAGGTGTTGGATATGGGTGCCTTGGACCCGTACGAAGAGGAACGCCTGGTATGCGAGATTGTGCTTGTGTTGCTCGTCTGCTGCAACACGGCTGGGCCCGAGCTGATCCTGCGACTGTACGTTGTTGCATATCCCTTAAAGTTTTCCAGAGCTGCAACACCTCGGTCGTCCGCGGAGTACGTCTCCGTAGAATGTCCAACAAGCTTCATGAATGCCTCGTCATTCTTCTCCTTCACTGTGCTCAGTAACCCGGCGACCTTGCTGGTGTCGTTGGCCCCTCCAGGCCCGTTCAGAACCTTGGCAGCATCCCCCACCAAGACTGTGCACCTGCCAAGCATCCCGACGAGCGCTACCAATGTCTCAGCCATATCTCCTACAGCTTCTTTCATCGCGTCCCTCTCTCCCTCTGCCTTCAATCGCTCCATCTCCGCCTTGCTACACCTCGCATCGAGCTTCACATTATCAGCGCTGATGTCGTCCAACTTCTCAGAGCGCCTTTCCGATACAGCCCGCATTGTAGCATCGAACATTGCACTCGAGTTGGACGACCGTCTCAGGCGCACTGTCAATGCCGAGTCGGGCTTGATGGCTTGCTCCTCTGGTCCAGCCAAAGTTTGTAAGATTGCCCTCTCTGCCTCTAAATCGGCAGAAAGTTGGCCAGACGGAGACGTTCGCCCGTGGATTTCCGCCAAGCGGGCGTGAATGGCGACTAGCTTGGCTTTGGCGACAGAGATCTTCCCGGTGCAGGTAGCGCCGTCCGCGATGGACGCCTTGGTCTGCTCCACCTTGACCTTGACGTCCTTCTTTGCCCTCTCTATCTCTGCAGTTGCTTCCGCCTTCTTCCTGCGGGCGATATCCCCCTCGGCAGTGTTTTTTCCAGCAAGCTTTGCTTTCAACTCTGCGATCTCTGTGTTGAGTCGATTGATCGCCTCGACGTATCGTCCAACATGCCTATCGACATTGACGACGTTTCGCGTTACGACCCTTGTCTTGATCTTCGATGCTCGATCGGCGTAAACCAGTGTATTATGTGTGTCATCGAAGTGGTTGGAGGTCGGTGCAACACAAACGATCATAACCGTCTTGCAGTTGCCACCGAGGGAGAATTTGAGGAGACGGGTGAGCTTGCTATTGCGGTATGGAACGTGGCGGATCGCGCCACCGCTCTCGCAGAGAGCGTTGATGCAGTTCCCGAGGGCAAGGAGGGATTTGTTAATATTAGCACCTTCGACCATGCGCTGGCCCATATTCGTAGTTGCAGCTGCCCGCTCGCTACCTGCCAAATCTATTATGGAAAGTGTGGCCACTGTTCGCTGTTCGGAGATGGAGGCAGTACGGGGTGATTGTGTGACATGGACTTGTAAGACGGCGTGCGATCGCGAACTCGTCTCGTTGGCAAGTGTTGGGCTTTGGGTTCTTCGAAGGTTGCCTTGTAGTACTATTTCCTTCACTTCCTCTGCTGAGTTGGGCCTCAGCTCTGCGAGACCAGCGACTTTGACGGTTTTGTCTTCGCGAATACACAGCCCACCACGGGGGGCAGGGGTGTTTGGATCTGCGAGAAGGTCGCGGATTTCCTCATTGTAGATTTCGAGGAATGTGACCATGACTTCGACGTTCCATTCGTCCCGACGGTCTTCGATACGCTGGAAGAGGTCCGCCATAGTCAGATAAATGATCCCTGGGTCGGATTCTGTGCCACTGATCGTGTGGGTCTTTCCACAGCCAGTGGCCTGTATATATGTCAGAATGGATCAGACGGATAACTGCTCGGGACTCACGCCATAAGCGAACACTGTAGCGTTGTACCCATCTAGTAGCCCTTGAAGTAGAGGTTGGGCGGTAGCCTCGTATACATCTTGCTGGTGCGCCTCGTTATTGAAGACCTTGTCGAACATAAACCGTTTGTCTTTGTAGCGTTTCGTGCCTGGGGGCATGAAGCCACGTTCGACGAATGCCTTTGACCTGTCCTTCTCATCGGGGTCGAAGGTGAGGATGCGGTCGTCAACAATCTGGACAACATCTCGGAGACATGCGTTGCTAGTCACTGGGCGTGAGGTGGAAAGTGCGCCGTCTCCGCGGATGGTGGTGTCGTAGCAGGGTTCTGGTAGACGGGCGGTTTCCCATGCTGTGGGTGGCCGGACACGCACTGGGGGACGGTTAGACTCTATGGTGGTAGCAAATTGGGCCGGCATAAACCTGCTACTGTAATTGAGCCAGCGGCGACCATTGCGTTGTGGTGGGAGATGAAACAACGAGAATTTCTCAAGTCAACCAAAGTCGCGCCTGAGTCACGTGTGCGCATCGCGGCACCACTGCACGTGAGCCTTCCCGATTAGGAAGCCTTCGTTTTGGTCTCGTGCGACATGGACACGGAAACGCTCTCAGTGCCTTCACCTGCGGACTTTCATGTTCATCTCCGTCAGGGACAGCTGGCCTCTTTGGTTACCCCCCATGTCCGACAGGGTGGATTCACTCTCGCATACGTTATGGTATTTGAGGGACTTTCTTGTCTAAAAATCAACGTGAAGCTGATCCTGTCTAGCCCAACTTGAAACCGCCAATCACAACCACCGCACAAGCATTAACCTATAAGGCGGAACTTGAGGCTATCGATCCGACAGTCGAATATCTTATGACCTTGTACCTATCTGCCGATCTCACACCAGAGGAAATTGTGAAAGCGAAAGAGGCTGGCATCGTAGGCGTCAAGTCATATCCTCGAGGCGTCACTACAAACTCCGATCGTGGTATCGAGTCGTATGAAATGTATTACCCCATCTTTGAAGCCATGCAATGCGTCGACATGGTCCTGAATCTACACGGTGAAGTGCCGTCGGATCCCACCACTGTAAGCAGCAGCACGAGTTGGCCGATACTTGAGTGACGGTGCTTCAGAACACACATGTCCTCAACGCAGAACCACAATTCTTGCCGCATCTCCATACCATACACAAAGCATTCCCTACTCTGCGGATTGTCTTGGAGCACGCTACGACCCGTGCAGCCATCTCTGCTGTCAAAGCATGCGGCCCTACAGTTGGATGCACTATCACGGCCCACCACCTTGCTCTGACGGTTGACGACTGGGCTGGTCAATCATTCAATTTTTGTAAACCTGTCGCGAAGTTTCCCGATGATCGAGAAGCTTTACGCGAAGTAATCAGGGAAGGTGTGCTTTTTTTTTTTTTTTTTTTTTTTTTTTTTGGCTTCAACAGGCCCATTTTTCAGGGCACTCTCGGTTCTTCCTGGGTTCAGATTCGGCACCTCATCCGGCCCACTCGAAGTCCACGAGCACTCCGACGCAGGGTTGCGCGGCCGGAATCCATACCTCACCGATCCTGCTGCCCCTTGTTGCACACCTCCTAGAATCATTTGGTGCCTTGGATAAATTGGATGGCTTCGTCAGTACATTCGGGCGGCGCTTTTATCACCGAGATGTCGAGGTCGGGCAAATGGAGAAGGTCGTGCTGCGCAAGAAAAGTAATGACGGTGGAAGTGTTGTTCAAGACAAATACGGCGTTGGCGAGGAAAGTGTGGTACCATTTTGGGCCGGAAAAGAAATCGGTTGGGAGCTCGTAAAATCATGAAGCCGTTTGACTGGATTGTACAATGTCTATGATATATTATTACTGCAGGCGTCGTTAATTCCTTCAAGGATCAAAGCTTCCTTACTTCCTTGGAAGTGTACCCCATCTCACCGAGGACTCCGCAGACCTGTCCCTGGGAGAAATTGCGCCCGTAAGGACCAGCTATGGCGTTGGTCATCCTGGCATTGGTCTCAGTGTACTGATGCATGGAAACATTCAAATTCCTCACGTTCAGGCCCACAGACCAGGAATAGAATTTTGCGAGGAGCAGCGCTGGAGACCACGGGTGGCCGGGAAAAGATGGTTCGCCACCAGGGAGTGTTTAATCCTAGAGCTTGCTGAATTGCAGGCTTGCTGATTCGCCCAACTTGGGTTGGTGGAACATCAGCAGGTATTTCGCCCTCCCTTGTATCCACAAAAAGATGGAACCTGAATTTTTCGGGGTTCGCCGCTGAGTACGCTTGTAGAGGGCCGAGTATTTCTGATGGTGGGAGGTCGGCCAGGGTCGGCGAAGAGTGCAGCAGCGAAAAACGCGTTTTTGACTGCCCCCGGGAAATGGTAGAATGAAAAAGCTGATAAAATGGTGTAATTCCGGTACCCCCAGATATCTAAAAGGCGTCAAACATAGTATCAGAACGAGGGAAATGCATACCATCACAACCTCGTCCCATGCGTCCTCTTTCCAGGCCCAAGTCGATAAGGGCCCACGAAACTCTATTTGGTCGCCAACCTTTTGGAATGAAGCCAGCGTCCGACCTCGCCTTTGGGGTACTTCTTGACCCAGAAAAGCATTTGGCCATGTTCGTCGATGCCTTCAAGGGGCGTAAAGGGCCTTTCTACTTGAATATCGTCATCTTTGATATAGACAGACCATATTGGTGCTAAAAGGGACGATTTGTCGCATGCAGGGAGCCCATGAACAGTGAGAGTGAGAAGCTTGGTGTTTGGTCCACTTGATTTGCTCGAGGTAAGCGTACCTCGGGTGAAATGCGAAGGAGACAAGGATACATTGTCCAAGGTAGGAGCGGAGCGTGTTCTGTCGGGCAGAAATAGATATAAAGTTGCACTGGCACCAAAGGCACTGAGCAAGAACACTCGCACCACCCGCTGTCGAGAAAACATGAATTTATCTAACTTTATTTCTGTGCGACCAAATATAAGCCAAGCAATGCGTCGCCTATTTAGGAAACGGATTGGTCTGAACTTTATCTTGACCTTGTTATCTGCGCACTATCTTCGCGGGTATATCGTTTTGTACGTGTGCATCTCGCCACTCTCTCTGTGCTACTGGACGATAACATTCTTCGGCGGCTCCCCCTTCTTCCCAGCATGTCCCCCAACATTTGCTCTGTCCACCCCGAACATCGCTACTCGCCCAGCGCAGGCCTCTAGATTATCTTTCTCCTCAAAATCTATGCCAGACTTTCCCTTTCGCCCACTCTGTGTACCAGATATGCCTCCTGTTCTGCTATGTGCCCCCTACAAGCCCAACGAGTTCCAGACCAACAGTGTTACTCTCGCCCGCTCAGGATCGACGCCTGTAGGTCTGGGAATAAGCGGTATCGATGCTGCGACCCTCTCTCTTCCCCACAGTGAAAAGGCGAGGTTTCAAGTTCGGTCCCCTCGGCTGACTAACAGCCCGACCGCTTTGTCCAACACCCGCTCATTACATCCTCGCATCCAGCGCAAAGGTTCCCTGTTCGACTATGAGAACTCTATGGCCTCCATGAAGATTGAGGAGACTCCAACTGACATCGAGCCTTCTGCCAATCTTCTCGCATACACGATCGATGGACGGATAGCGGAGGCTTTCACTTCCGAATTCAATAGCCTATATGACTTGGATGTACAGTATCCCTCCTCCCGTGGTCTAAGCGCACCGTCTCCAAACTCTGCGTTGCACTTCACGTATTCTCCACCTAAACTTTCGCCGTCGTGGTCACTAGAGTCCATGTTTTCTACGTCTTTCTCAACCCCGGAGGATGGCACATCTCAAACTTCCAGCGTTCACCGTCTTTGGCCTGTCTCGTGGTCCTCGAGTTCCATATCCGATAGCCCCATCGTTGTGAAAACAGAGCCCCAGTCCAAACTGCCGCTCTTAACTACCCGAACTCCTGATATGACCGTCCCTCTAGCAGATATCAACTTGTTCCAATCCTCCGTCCTTAGTGCTGGATCGTGTGCTAGTATCGACCCTGTATACATCACAGCCCCTCTCACCTCTATCCCTCGGCGATCTAACTTACCGCAGGTCGATCTCACGCTCAAGACTGGACCGTCCCGGAAACCTGCGCTCCCATCCATTGACGACGTGTTCAAAGCGACGGAATATGATCATTACGACTCAAACGGATTTATCAAGGCTCTTATGGTCGCTTCTCCTGCAAAGCCATACAACGGCGACTCCGGTTTGTTTAGCGACTATTTCCCCACCCCAGTTGTTTCGACTCGTATGACTCTCCAAACGTCTCCTTCTGTGTTCAAGGCTGCCACGCGACCCAGAATCATCAAACGTAAATCGTCGAACCAGGACATTTTTCAATCAGAGCAGGGGGACGTCAAGAAGGAGGAAGGGCGTGCGGTTATTCCCGGAACACCAGTCCTAGATGTGCACCGCGGGATAACGCAGATAGAGCTTGAAGCGAAGGCCTGGCGGTATCAGGATCGTAATCCCGGAGCTGGGGAATACGATAAGCAGTGGCTTTCCTCATTCTCCGGGAAACTCTCAGTCAAAGGTGAGATGGTCAAGGATTTCCGATGCTATGTCGTAGGTTGCTCGCAGGTCAACAAGCGAAGAGATCATATGATAATTCATGTCGGCTCTCATTTGAATCAGAGACCGTTCCAGTGCGCTCTCTGGTAAGTTCTCTTGTGCGATATGACTCCGAAGACCCTTACTGAGTGGTTTTGATTCTAGCCCTTCACGCTTCTTGCGCAAAAATGAGTGCAAACGACACGAACTGAGTCACGTCGACTTCAAACCGTTTGTTTGCCCGCAGTGTCCTGTCGGATCGGGGGGCTTTGGCCGTCAGGATCTTCTCACCCGCCACATGAGAAACACCCATCATATGGAACCCGAGAAGCCTAAGAAGAAGGACAAGGAGAACTCGCGGCCCCGCAAAAAAGCCAAGAAGTCCCAATAATCATTCTTGACGTCCACATTCTTCTACCTTAGATTTCCTTTACATAACATAGCACTCACATAACTATTGTACCCCATGACAATGCCGAGCCAACTGAATTGCGTTAATCCCTCGAATCATTCCATGCCAGCCCCTTGATTAAATTATGGTTCAATGCTGGTTACTAGTATGGCCTACAGGTCTTCGGTTAAATGTTACCGTGAATGCGTCAGATAAATACAGAGGATGCGACACTACCGAGTACAGGTTATGCAAAACAAGTTCGAGATAATAACAGGCTTCAAGGCGGTCATGGTCGCCATACAGAATTGCGAGCAGGTGTAGATGGTGTAGTCCGTGTGCGAAGGTGAGATGCTGGTTTGGAGGGGTTGACAGACTGTAGATGTACAGCATCTGGGTCCGCCCGTCTGATGAACTGCAGCGGAGTCAAAGCAGAGGGAGAGCCCTTGTTCGAGGGGGAGGACTTCAGCGACTGTGGACTGTGCCCACTCGGAGTCATTATGGAGAACGAAGGCATGGAAAATCCGTGAGGTTCAGGGGTCCGAGGACTTTGTGGAGGAGTTTCAGGCTCTTGTGCTTCAAGCAACGTCGTAGAACTGATCCATTTTGTTTCCCCACCGCCCGGCTGTCGTGGAGGAGATTCAGGAACAAGACGGAAGCTATCAGCAAAGTGGTCTTTGATGAACCTAGAGAAGGCTCCGTCAGCCCCCAACCTGCAAAAAGGTAAAGGCAACATACTTGGATAGCTCTGTCCAACCACCTCCCACCCTAACCATCACGGTTTGAGAACGTAGGATGCGACAGAAGCATAATTTGGGATCCTGGTCACCTATCCAATACTTCCCGCTTTGATCCCTCCAACTTTCCGATACGCCTTCAATGTTGATGCCAACTGGTAGCTGGTTGATGACGTCTCCAACAGCAACATCAAGTTTATTCTTCGGGTTCGCAACATACTTTTTCCGCGGTGGGGGAACCTTCTTTTGGGGGGTAGCGTTTTGGGGAATGGTAAAGATGCGGGTGAGTACCTCGGTGCACGAGACCAAGTTGATGTAGATCCAGAGGACGACCGAGAGGGACTCATGATAAGACGGGAATATGAAGAAGCCTCGGACACGCTGGGAGAAGTGGTTCGATGGGAATGCGCAGATACTCCAGAAGGGCGACGGGGAGGGCCGTTGACTGAAGGAGTAAGGCTTGCTGTCCGCTGCCTTGATGCAAATGTAGAACCATGCAAAAGGGGCCCAGACATCGAACGGGTGGACGATGAGGCATTCGACAGTTGACTGGCAGGTCGACTGCGCTCCGTGCCGAAGGTGGATCGACGCGACCCGCTTTGCGGCTGTGGAGGAACAAGTCGATTTTGCGGCCGTTGAGAGGGGGCGGTGGAGGAAATAGAGAGTCCCGAGTAGCTAGAAGTCTTTGTAGGAGATCGTCTGATTGCGGCGCTGCTACTTCGGCCCGAACCACGGCCAGAGCTACTCACACTGGCCGGACGGGATCGTTTGCCTATTATGCGATCCTTACCCATCTCCTCCAACTCACTCCAGGTCTGCTGGATTCGGTCTCGCTCGGTAATGGTTCTCTGGTCATGCGCAACCGATGCAAACAGAGCGAGCATACGCTCGATCGCGGAACTAGTAAACGACAATCGAGATGCAAGCTGCTCCTCTGCAGACAGATCCGTCGGGACCTTGAACGACGATGTCAATGTCAACGGCACCCCGGGTACGTATCGATGTGCTCCAAAAGGTCGCTGAGAGCCGCATCGCAGAGTTGTAAACCCTCCGAAAACTTGGCCAGGTTCTCCAAATGCCCAACTGATTGAGTGGATCGTGTAACCTCTGTCCTCAGCGAATTTAGTTCCAGGTCCACTGACGGGTGTTCCGCGGATTGAGGTAGAGCAGCGACTTCCTCGCACAAGAGGAAGAAGTCGCGAATGACTTGGCCGATTTCGTCCTGGGTAGGGAGATAAGCAGCAGGCAGGGAAGAAGAACCTGCAGTCCTTCGATACTCATTGCGCGAAGTCGCTTTCTCAGCGCTAAGATGTGAGCCTGTAACTCGCGCATCTCTGCAGTTTGGAAGCCAGCAGACTCGGACGGAGCGAGACGCAGCCCGAACACATCTATCGCAGATGAGCAATCGCGGACGGCGATTGAAATGAACCTTACCGTGGTCTGGCAGGACCGGAGATGCTACCTTGGCCTTGCCTTTGGGTCTAACTTCTTTGGCAGCGTCCTCGTCCGCGATGCGCTGCGCTTCCGCTAATCGTTCATTCTCTATACATGCCTTCTCAACTTCCTCAGCAGCGATGCGGTCTTTTTCAGCTTGCATCAGACGCTCTGCCTCCACATGTTCCCGCTCCAAGCGTTCCTGTTCAGCTTGTTCGGCAGCAAGACGAGCCCTCTCAGCTTGCAGTCGGCGCTCCTCCGCCAACTGCTCCTCAACAAGCTTGAGTTTTGTCTCCATCGCCAAACGTTCTCTCTCAAGCGCTCCTGCTCGGCCTTCTCTGCTTCCAGCCGGGCCATCTCCGCCCCCCCAGCGGCAATGCGGTCCTTTTCAGCTTGCAACCTACGCACCTCTTCCGCACGCTCGCGTTCCTCCTTCTCAAGACGTTCCCGCTCCAAACGTTCCCGTTCAGCCTGCTCTACAGCTAAGCGTGCCTTCTCAGCCTCTTCAGCAGCGATACGGTCCTTTTCAGCCTGCACGCGACGCTCTGCCTCGACACGCTCTCGCTCCAAGCGTTCCTGTTCAGCTTGGTCGGCAGCAAGACGAGCCCTCTCAGCTTGCAGTCGGCGCTCCTCTGCCAATTGTTCCTCCACAAGCTTGAGTTTTGCCTCCATTTCCAAGTGTTCCCGCTCTAAACGAGCCCTTTCCGCTTCCTCGGCAGCGGCACGCTCCTTCTCGACCTCCAGCCGACGTTCCTCCTCCAGACGCGCCTGTTCCAGCTTCACTCGTTGTGCGGCTTCGAATTGCTCCTTCAAAAGAAGCGCTTGAGCTGCCTCCTCTGCCGCGATTCGCTCCTTTTCGGCCTGAAGTCGTCTCTCCTCAGCCAAACGTGCCTCTTCCAGACGCAGTCGCTGTTCCTCTTCGAGACGTTCGCGCTCCAGGCGAGCTCGTTCGGCCTCCTCTGCTGCAAGACATTCTCTTTCGATCTGGAGTCGCTGTTCTTCCGCGATGCGTTCCGCCTCCAAACGTTGAGCCTCGATACGTTGGGCTTCGGCAACTTGTTTAGTAAGCGATTCCGTGTCGTCAATCCAGACCTTGAACCTGAGCTCCGCATCATCCACCGCTCTTGTACGAGCAAGATAGAGAGATTCGCGGACGGCAGCATCGTTGACGCCCGGTGCAGCTTCCATTCGGCGCAGGAGTTCCCGAATTGGGGAGAAAGAGCGCGCAATAGGATTTCGACGAGCCTGTGAAAGATCTGCGATGTCCTTCAATAACTCCGCTAGTGGTTGGGAGATGTTGGTTTGAACTTGAATCGTGTCTAACGAGCCATTGAAAGTAGACAGCTCGTGAACGACTTGATTGATGTTGGACACAACCGAGGAGAGCGAGGAGTCGACCTCCTTTGCCATCTGTGCCAGCTGGAAGTATGCTGATCTCTGCTCGAGGCTTTGAAGCTCGCCACCAAGCCTCATGACATATGAGTTCGAGTCTGCACGGACAGCATCGTCAAGCGACTGCAGGTCGAACGGAAGTTCCACCGATTGGTGTTCATCAAAGGTGCCCAGCTTCAGATCTACAGACGAAAAGCGGCGCTTGACAAACGTATTCGCAGTGGAAGAGGGCCGGGGACCTCTGGAAACAAAAGGAACCCGCTGGGACAGACCCCCGTGAAGGCATTGACGTTCTTTCGGAGGATATCGATGTCAGTCTTCAAATCGGTATCGACGCTACTGAGTTCCGCAGCCAGGAGTTTATCCGCGAGTATGTCTTCAATACCAGTATCAAATCGGATCCTCAGATCATCAATCCGAAGCTGAAACTCGTTGAATTCGTCGCGAATCCTGCTCATGGCAGTCGCTTGACTTTGAATCGCTTGCAGAAGATGTACCATCTGCCTGACTTGCTCCAAAATGCTTTTCAAGGCAGCGGAACTCCACGATAGCCGGTCGTGTAGAGGTGCCTCCAGCGTTCGGGAGAGTGATGCGAGAGGAACATCGACTTCCTGAGTCAGCTTTGCACTAAGGCCGTCCAATCTTTTGACTGACTCAAGCGGTGGCGAATCGACAGGGAGGGGTGCGGAGAAACTTTCCGGTGTGAGTGGTGCACCTGCATTGGTTTCTTGTTGCCAGCGGTGCTTCTCCATGGCCTCGCCAACCTCGCGTCGTATGTCCTCTAGCTCGTGCAGATTGCCGTC